>CAIGRP010044708.1:0-20510 GCA_903798385.1 Fraxinus cuspidata
TTGTGGTTTGAAATTGGATTTATGAATTATGAAATGGAAGTCTGGAATTGGAGGAAATTGAAAAGGGATTTGGAATTGAGTTTGAAATTGTAATTGGAATTGGATTTGGATTTGAAATTGGATTTAGTGTTTATGGTTTGGAATTGGATTTAGGGTTTCGGATTTGGAATTTTTGGTTGTATTGAATTACGTTTTCATATATATATAATTTTTACGTTTTAGTGCGTTTACGTCTATATTGAGTAATTTTTAATATTATTTAATTAAATATTCATAAACGATCTCGCTCTTACGATATTGATCGGTCAATGTCCGCCTGGGCTGGACTTGACGGCTGGGTCCGCCACTGCTCCACGCCTAACTTGGCCAATATAAGTGTCATTGGGTTCCCTTCCCTTCCTTGAGTTGATGAGTAATGTGTATCTAAAAGCGATAACGAAAGGCAACAATTTCTTCAAAAATTCCAAAAACGTATGTTTGTTGTTACTTGTGGTTTGAAGTGTTTCTACCACAATTTGTATCCGTTGTATCTTGAGAAACAAGTGCTGTAGTCTGGTAGCACCGTTGCGGGGCAATATTGTCTTAAAAAAAGAAGTATTTTCACTTGCCTCGGATTTCATTTTCCCTTTTGTTTTCTTCTTACTTACTTCCTTCAGAGTTTAATTACGCTCATACGAATTAAATTTGAATATTTTCTTGTCTTGAACAACCATTTACAAAAGTAGGGAAAAGCTTGAAGAGAACGTTTTGAATAATTTATTGTCTGAATGTGCGGTTAAAAATAATCTTGTAGCAACCAATAAAATAAATTAATGGAAATCAAACATGCCCTAAGTTTCGAAGCTTTAATCTTAAATTTTTTTCATATATTAAATATTTTTTCGAGTGATTTCAATTAATGTCTTTAATTACTTATCACTAGTTGAATGAAAATATATTGTTAGAATTAAGGCGTGATCCGAATTCTATTTTGAAAATGATTGAAAATTCTAATTAAGTTTGACATTAAGAGGAATTCTATTTGTTGGAGTGTTTTTGGAATCATATTCGAAGTTCATTTGGCAAATTCTAATTGAAACTCTATTTGAAAGCTCAATTGAGAGTTGAAATTTGTGTTGGATTTGAAGAGATCAAGATATGGACAAAGAAAGTAAGAAAAACGTGTTGGAGAACTAATTTCAACGACGCAGTGCCGGGGTGCTAGGCCAAGTGCTGGAATGTGGCTTTGGTGCCACCCATTTTGCCTAAGCGGCGTTTTGGTCTCCAAATCCATTTTCAATAGGGTTTTTTGTATTATATTTCATCAATAACTCTACTTTTAGGGTTTGAGATGTCCCCTATATATAGAAAACTCTTTATTGTATTTATATTAAGTTAAACAAATCAAAAACACAAAGTCATTGTAATTTTTTTCTACATTTTAGAGAAATTTCAATTCCTGTGCCAATTATTTTATTCTTGAGTTTATGATCAATTATTTCATTTTGTGTCATATTATTTTCTTACATATTATCACAACAAATTGGTATCGAAATTATCCGATATTTTTTTCGTTGTTTATAACAAATTAGTATCAAAGCTAATGCTTTATTCATAGGGAGATTTTTTGATTTAAAGAATGACAACTATGAAGTACGATATTCCACTTTTAGATGGCAGCATAAGATTTTCTTTGTGGCAGGTAAAGATTCGAGCAATACTCACTTAGATGGATTTGAACGATGTGTCGTTGGAATTTGACAAAATTCCCACAACTTGAAATGGGAAGGGAAAACAACATAAGGATTGAAAGATCCTATGACAAATTCATCTTCATCTTTTGAATAACATTCTTTAGGATGATTTGAAGGGGAAGTCCGCTGCTGCATTATGGTTAAAATTTGAGAAATTGTACGTGACAAATAGTCTTACTAGCAAATTGCACTTGAAGTATTCCATTTATTTTTATCGTATGACATAAAGTACATCTTTTGAAGATCACCTCGCTATGTTTAAGAAAATCATTTAAGTCAAGTTTGAAAGTTATGGATAATTCCATTTTGTCACAATTACTAGCGGTGCCATTATATTCAATTTCTAGAAATAGACCCATTTTTTGCTAATATGCCTCCACATAGTTACAAATATGCTGATTTAGTTAATTCTGCTTCGTTCGTAGTTGAAGGTGATGATTCAAGCAAAGATTCTTTAGTTGAAGCATTTTGTGGTGATTCTGTTATAAGGCTTATTCCAATCTTGTTTGGTGAGTGTTAATCACACTTGAGTTTGTTGCTCATGATTTGAGCAACTTTCGTGTCCAATGGTGTTCTTGAAATTTTGATTATTCAGGTTTTTTTTAGTTTAAACTCATTTGTGTTTTGTGGTAGAGGTGGAGAATATTTTTGTTGTTATTCGACCTGCTACCTAATTAAGTCCGTTTGTTAAGTGCTCTCAGCTTATGCTAAATTAAGGTCGAATCTGTAAGGTCAGCTCGTACTTACGATCGTCGTGGTTTGATGGAACATAATGATTGTAGATTCCTTATACACTGTTAAAACATCCAATCAATTAACTATATTCAGAAATTACGTCAACGCCCACATATTTCATCAATCATATGATTTAACTTTTTTCTCTATCCGGTTCATTAATTGATGGGGACCTATCTAAAGGATGGTTTCATGATAACATGATGGAGCTGACCTCAACAACCAATGGGAGTATTCCATTGATGTACTTTCTAAGTTCGGTATTGTTGTTGACAAGACATGAATATGACAAATACTCGATCATCTTTTCTTATAAAAAGGAGCATGGAATCCTTAGGAAAAGGGGAAAGAAAATTGTACAACTTCATGTTTCAAATAACTCATTTGATAAATACTCTCGTAGTTTGTAAGTGATTATCAATAAAAATCCTTATTTACACTCAAAAGTTGACTTGAATTGGTCCATACACTTTTCAACGTCAACAATTTTCAAGTTGGAAATTTTAATGGAGAAGTTCATTACTTGCAGTGGAGTTTGTCTCTAGACATAGAATTTTTTAAATTTACTTATTGTAGTAGAATTCATATCAATGTAGAGTTTGTTAGAATTATAGTGTGATCCGAATTCTATTTTGAAGATGATTGAGAATTCTAATTAAAGTTGACATTAAGGGGAATTCTATATGTTGGAATGCTTTTGTAATCATATTCGAAGTCTATTTAGAGAATTCTTGTTGAAATCCTATTGGGAATTGAAATTTGTGTTGAATTTGAAAAAATCAAGATATGGGTAAAGAAACGTAGAAAAACGCGTTTGAGATTTAATTTCAGCGACCTGGCACCCATCACACATTTTGCCTATGCTGGCCTCCAAATCCGTTTTCAGTAGGATTTTTTGTATTATATTTTATCTATCACTCTACTTTTAGGTTTTGACATGTCCCTTATGTATATTTAGATTTTCATTGTATTTTAGAGTAAGTTAGACAAATAAAAAAAAATACAAAATCATTGTAATTTTTTCTCTATATTTTACTGAAATCCCAATTTCTTTGTCAATTATTTTATTTTTGAGTTTGTGATCAATTACTTTATATCGTGTCATATTATTTTCTCACCTATTATCACGACAAATTGGTATTGAAATTATCCGATATTTTCTTCATTGTTTAAAACATATGTTTAGAACACTGGTAATCATCATAAAGTCCACTAAAAGATAGATAAAGTTCGATAGAAGATAGGATAGATCCTTATATTTTGTGTTTTTAAAATTTTAATTAAATGTTCTATTTTTTTCGCAGCATCATTATATCTTAATTTATTATATATGTAAGAATAGATTGAATCCTACTCAAGAAATTATTAGACACATTTAGAATATTAATGATCATCAATGCTCGGGTATTGTCAACTACGAGAGTCGAGGTAAAAGTAGAAAAGTTATATTTGGATCCTCGTGTCTCCAATAATTTGAGTTATTTTTATTTTTATCTTAAAATCGTCTAATCACTTTTAATTTCTATATTAGATAATTAGAATTAATTAGTTTAAAACGACCAAAATAATTGAAATTGTTTATTTAATTTTAAATTTAAGATTATTTAATTTGAAAATTAGACATACAATTCTCGTGGAATGATATCTGATTCACCACTTTATTATTTTCTAAAATATTTCACACTTTTAGAATTTTAATGAGTAATCATCTAAAGGTTTAATTGTCAAAGATACGGCATATTTATTCATCAAAACTTGACTTTGAAATGCATCCTAAATTTCAATTCTTGTTTATTTTTCATCATAAAAGCTCGATATTTAATAAATATTATAATGAACCATGACATTTAATCAAGAGTATATTAAATCATCTCATCTAAACACTTAAATTCTTAAAAATATATTTATTTATTTAAATTTCATATTTACTCGTGGAGTTGGTCTGCTTAGCAAACGAATCATAAAACAAATCCTTAATTGGTGGGATAGATCCAAGAATGCACATTGAAGTGCAAAATATCAATCAAATCCTACTAAAAGACTAATGTTCCTTTTGGCAAAACTTCCTTTCGTGGCCAGAAAAAAAAAAAACTCAATCCAATTATTTCCCAATAAATCCAAAATAAATACTATATTTTATTTAATCTATTTTGTTTTAATTGTTCTTCCTTTAGAGGACAAGATGTAAAAATGTCAACTAAATATGTGCTGTAATTTGTCTTGACATTGCATTGTATGCCAAAGGTCAATATTTTATTTTAATTTTTTAATTTTGTTTTTTGAAAAAAGGCTTCTTTTTGGCTATTTTTACTGGATGATCCCAGATATTTAGGAGTTCGAACATAATGCAATCTTTTATGTCGTGTCTGTTCGTTCTATAATACTTTATATTTTCGTGCAATTTCATATAGTTTTACGACTTTTTTCTAGATAATAGTAAGTTATAGAATTAGATTGTTTAAAAAAAAATCGTAAATTAATTAATGAATTTTACTTAAAAAAAAAAATAGATTGTATGATTGATTCCTAACTTCTTGATGTGGTTGGAATGTCATTTCCAACTTTTTTTTTGCGACCATGGCTCTTAACCTATTAGATTTGGAGGGGCATTAGTCCCTAGATTGAGAAGGATTCTATGTTTGTAACGGTTAAAAAATCAAATTGTTTTTTCAAAAATCATTTTATATTTAAGCTAAATTTTTTTTTGTACAAAAGGCCATTACTTTGGATGAACGACATATCATAGTTATCGCAAACTCTCTTCTCCTTCTTTGGAATCCGTGCCCAGAATTTTCCGAATTCACTCCTAATCATTTTATTCTATTATATTTTCATGATTTTCAATTTAAATTCCAAACAAAAATAAATAAATAATTTAATGTGATTTTTAATTTCCGTTGGTCCCGCTCTTGTCCCTCTTTTGACGGGATGGGAATGATAATGATCGTCCCAACTTGCACCTTTTCCATCCCTAGCACACTAAAAAGGTATACATTGCACCTTTGAGTATACTATTTTGACACCAATTTTTTGAGAATACTTCTCGAGATTTTGCAAATTTTTCATCATATTTCAATAAAATTCGATTCACAAATCAAAGACGGTTTGTAAATTTTATTTTGCAATAATTGTGCTAAGCCCTTTATGATGAAAATTTATTTTCTCCCCAAAATTAATTTCTCAAAGACCTTTAGCACTTGGAGAATACATTTGTCTAAAGAAGAAAATATGATGAAATAGCTCTAATTCCAATTTTACTCCGACTACCCTTATCCTAATGCGTGTTCCTTTTTAGAAAACATGGGTAATAAACTTCGTTACCAAACAGAGCATTACTATGTCTATAAATCATTAATTAATAATAGCATATATCATATTCACGTAACAAGCTCGTTCTACAACCAAACAAAACCACTAACAAAGTCGAAACTGCACGTTCGATCGAAAACCCTAATAAAAACTTATATTTAAACCTTCTTATAGATATTTATTCGAATAATCATCACTTCACATAATTGAACATGCATTAACATTTTCATCACTGAAAATTGATGTGTACTTCTCAGCAGGAGCATTAGGGCTTGGAAATGCCTGTGCAACATTTCTAACGTACCCAGACGGTGCCCTTTTGTCATAGGCACCAGGAGCATATGGATAATACGCCAAATTATATTGAACGTATGGCCAAATTTCAGCTTTCTTTCCCGTGCTCTTCACTTTATTTAAGACCTTGTTTGGCTCCACGTAACCACTTACTGTTACCTTGCTTTGCTTTCGATTTATGTTCACTGATTTTACACCTATATACATAACCAAAGAATAAGTAATTAATGATATTAATAATTGATAAGAACATCAATATAGTGGCGGAAAATGCACCATAGAATGAAAATGAGAGTGTAGCTATCATGCAAAGTTTACAATTAACCTTATAATATATATTGATGTTAATTTTTAGAGTCTATTTCGGACGAAATAATACGATGACATATCATTATTTCGATTTTTTCATTTCTATGATCAATATCCACTCACCAACTTATTTTATGAACAAAATAATACAAAAAATTGCTATAAAAGGTAGAAATTATACCCATGTTTGGTTTTGCTAAAAATCAAATTTTTAATGGATTTTGATAAAAGTTGATGCAATGCATTATTGAAAAATTGATAAAAATTTTAAGTTCCATGAAATGTGTAGTTAAATTAATTGTTAATTTTAACTAAGATTTTCATTAACCTTTTTAGCCAAACAAACATAGGCTCTATATTTTCCCACAGGATCGACAAGGTGTACTTTTTATTCATACGCAAAATTTGCTTTCAAACATATTCGAGCAATGTTTGAGTTTACGCTTAATATAACAGGCAGTTCATTTGAGAATTTAAATTGCTCCTTATGTTTTAGGCTCTCATCTTTATATATTGAGCCTTCGTTTGGCAACAGCGAGTCTCACTAAATATGTGTATAATAATGTATAATAGTTATAAATGTGTAATTAAAATTGATATATAATTTTACCAGAATTTATAAATCATTTATAAATTTGCCAACTTATACGCTGAGTTTTGAGTTTACATCCTTAAAAAGTCAATCTAAGAAGTTGCGTGAAATCCCAAAGGCAAACGGCAAATGGGTTTTTTTGGGGACTAAAGCTTAATTAAACTTTTTCAATTCTTCATGCCATTTCTTGTAAGAGAGAGAGAGAGAGAGAGAGAGAGAGATTTCTAAACCTTTGATGGAGGAAACGGCATTTCTAATTCTTCTTTCGCAGCCATCACAATCCATTTTCACCTTTATTTCCACTGTCTGCAGTATCCCAGTTCCAAAAAATTTAGACCTTCGTTTTTGAACATGTATGATCATATATATAAAGAAGCGCAAAGCAAAAAAGATGGAGTTGGCTTGATTTGATAAATTACCTGCATGGACTTGCGCTTGCTCTTTCTTGTGCTTGTAACTGAAAACACTTCTGAAATATGATCAATAAAACCCATGTTTCTTTTTCCTTTGTACCTCAGTTAAAAGTCTCAATGTGTTTGTGCGCATGAGCGCATATATATATAGAGAGAGATGGGGGGCGGGGCGGGGCGGGGCGGGGAGGGCTAGAGCAGCTAAAGCAACTTGAAATGATGTGTGTATGATGTGATTTGGTTCTGAGCCCCTGTTTATTTGACATTATTTCTACATAAAAATGATTTTTATACGTAGTTGTGTGAGTCTATATATACGTACTTGTGATCAAGTTGAATTCACTAGAGCACCTGTTATTATTTATCCAATCTCATTAAGGGTTGAACTTCAACCTTGAGGGTCCTCCACCGTTCCACCTCTAGAGTATCATGGAGGAGGTAAATTGCGAGATGTGCCTCAGCAGGCCGGATAAAAGAGCTGCCACACTGGTGCCCACAAAGAGTCTAATTCTATACCTTGTAAGAGGTAGAAATCGAACCCTCACACTGCAGCTGCCAACTCAGCAGAAACTACCTCACTCATGTCCTTTGCACCACTGAGCTATGCCCCGATAAGCCTATTTATCCTATCTTATTATTTCTAGTTTATATTTGGTGTAGCTTAAAAAATTGATAAAAATTTAAATAAAAGTCGAGAATTCATTTTAACCACAAATTTAATAGGTCTCATAACTTTTATTAACTTTCAACCCACATTTTATCAAATTTCGTCAAAATATACTACAAATCTGATTTTAATTACATCATACAAGGACTTAATCAAGGATCCATTTCGTACGGTGATAAAACGATACACACCAGTCTACATAACTACAAACTGTGCATGATATATATGGAGCCCATTTAGTTGCATTATTTGTGCAAGAAAGAACGTTTTAATTTGGTCTAGTTTATTTTCATAGACCATGCATGGCGTATGTCTAGCTCTTTCTCTATTATTGATTTTGACATCTCGTCTATATCGATCTTGTTTTCACTCTTGGGAATTTCCTTATGATTAATTATGTAACGAGTGTTTGAATATATTTAAGCCTACTCCTTTAATCAATATTTATTACTTTTCGTACCAATCATAGGAGTTTTCATGGACCAAATTGTCCCTGCTCTCACTATCCAGCATTCATCATGTTCCACAATCATTTGCATTTTGAATTTATTGTGTGCATATTTAAATATTTTCCATTAAGTATAGTCTTCATTTAACGTCAACATATATTAGTAGAATTATACTATTTGTACATAAAAATATATAACGATTTTAAACATTGAATGAGGTGTTGAGCTTTGTGGAGCCTAGTTTTGTTTGATCCAATTGACGATTCGACCCGAATAATGTTGCGTGATTTTTAATCAGAGATTTTCTGAGACTTAATCTATGAAGCGGAGGCTTGGGCCTATAGGCCCAATTTTGGCTCGTTTTGTTGCCCATTGTGAATCCTATGTGTAGGATATAAAAACGCAATTTTGGTTATTACGATTTTTTCTCTAAATATAGAGAGAAAAACTGTATGACCGCATATTGTATTCTTTTTCTCTGATAATAGTGAAATCCCTGCAACTCTGTGGACGTAGGCAAATTGGCCGAACTAAATAAATATTGTCTTGTGTGTGTGATTGTTTTTCTTTGGCGTCTGTTTTCTCTATTTTTGCGTTTCTCACAGGTTGTGAATTTCAGGTCGATTCCCTACATGAGGTGTAAAAATTTGTGTCATTGAATATTAATTTAAAAATTATTAAAGTCAATGACAAAAATATCGTCCATGTCAGATGCGATCAACAAAATTGGGAAGCAGAATGTAACTGTTGCAGCAATGATATTAGCACGTAGCAAATAATATCTTAATTTTTTTTGGTAACATATGTACTTAAAATATCTTACAAATTTCTCGATATAATAATTGTTATCTGATGACATATTATGAATTTTGGAAATATATGAAATTTATCGTAGTTAATTCTATGTCATTGGAACAAAATAATAATAAATTCAAACTCGAAGCTTAGACTCACAGTTTCCCCTATAAACCACACAAAACTAAAATAATATTTAGAAATAAGTCGAATCAAAATGAAAAAACAGTCGCTTCAATTTTCAATGAACAAATCGCATACAGATGATTATGAAATTTTCATAGGTGAGAAATCAAGATTTACAAATATAATTTTTCATGTCATCTAGTTGAAATCGCTCATTTGAATATACAACGATGATAAGACGATTATTTTACACATCTCTTTAGAAATTTTCTTTAATCGACATTATAATTTATACCATCATTAATTGCATTTTTAACACATTATTATCTAACATCATAGACAGTGAGCTTATTAAGAAAACATTAGTAATAGAAATTTACTGAATTTCTTAATTATATATAGCAATGAGCTTATTAAGAAAACATTTTAATTACATGTTTTACGCAAAACAATCATATCCTTTATTTTTTGTTCTATACCCCTAAGATCAAGCAAACATTGTGAAAAACGACCTAATTACCGTCCATTTTATTAATTGAAACCTCGAAAATGATAAAATTGCCTTCGTTAAATAAACAAATAGAGAAAAAAAGTGAAAAACCTATTACTGAATAATTCGTGGGTAGGGTCATAGGAATGTAGTGTGAACTATACAAGTTACCGATAACATTGACTAAATTAAATAAAGGCTACGGTGTATAAAGAATACTTTGCTGTTTAAGAAGTAACCATATAAATGACGAAACCCAGTATTTTTGCTTGTGAACCTTCAGGTACGATTTTATTCAATTACTCTTTTACACGCAAATGCAATATAGGAATTGGTATCCGTTTAAATTATATTTCTTTTTACTGTATTTTTCACACTTAGCAAAATAAAATTTCTTATTTTTTTTTTTCATATTTCGCAGTGTTAAAAATAAGGAAGAAAAAACTAAGTGCAACTATTTCTTTATTTTTTTCTTGATTATTTTACACCAAAATGCAAAACATATAGGACATGTTTATTCTGTGTCAGTTAACCCTCACTTAAACTTTTCAGCTATTATTCATATATATTGACTTGTTAATGGGTTAAGGAAATCAAAACGTGGTTGCTTCCCCTCCGTCGTGCACACACAAGAATTAATTGATGAATGAAGTAATCGGGTAATGGTGTCTTTTTATTTTACTTTTTATTTTTTGTCTCCAATTACTTATTAGTGCAATCATTGATCAATAATTGCGTAGGTGATTATAGCCTTCAATCGAAGACATGAAAGTTATGTCCATTCATTATAGATCTCAATACAAATAATTGTACCTTCAATTATATGGTTACATGCTATCAATCATGTTATTTGTAATTTTTTTTTTTACATTATGCCACGTGAAGCACATCATTGAACAGTTTTAAAGAATAAACCTTTTTTTTCCGCACGTAATTTTTTTTAAAAAAAAGATGGGTGATGTCAAAAACAATGCAAAGTAAAGAATGTACATTTATCATTATTAATTTACATGCTGTGGGGTTGATTTTTCATAATTTTTCCACATTATCATTTATAATGAATTCATATATGTTACGTGTACAATATGACAATTTCTTTTTCCCTTATATTACACATAAACTTAAAAACTTTTTTTTTTTTATTAATCCACACATTCTTCATAAGATTACTATTCTCCTCGTTAAAAATTGAAAATAATGGAGCCCAAACGGGGGCTAAGAATGGCCGCCGCCACATTTCAAGAATTTAATTTTTTATACTTATAAAACAAATCTTATATGAATGAGGAACTGTTAAAGATTACCAAAATGTTGGAACATAATTTTCAATTTTCGAAATACCTAGCCTGTGTCTTATTTTCTAATTTTTTTTTTCTCAAACTTATTTTAATCAATTATTTTATGGGATCCACAACTTTTCTCAACTTTTCAACTAAACATTATCAAAATCTACTAAAAATTTGATTTTTGTTATTGGCCGCAGTGGGTTGAAGATACAATTTAAATAAATAAATGTCCCCCTCTCTAACTTCTTAAACTTTTAGATGAGCTGGTTTAAAACGTTCCAACCTGCCTTCTTTCTCCTTTTAACCCTAGATGCTCCAGGGAAATTTGTTCTCATTCTGATAACCATGGAAAATGAGTATTCGGGTCTTCATAAACGATTGGCTTCTAAATTTTCCTAAAGGAGTGGTTAGTATATGTCACCCTCTAAATCATCAGCAATGACCATGTGTAAGCAAACTTTCATATTTTCCTCCTGTTCAGTATAAAAAAAATATATATATGCTAGTACCAGAAGCTATTGATCTGGCTCAATTCATGCACCCTTGTTTCCTTAGTGGAGAGATCAATCCTGGAACATAACTGCTTGAATCTTGGTCCTAGAAGTGGCTTGTTGAAAGCATCCACAAGTTGATAATTTGTCTGAACAAATTAGACAAAGTACTTAACATTAAAAACTAGGCGAAGACGAAAGCAACGTGCTTCATTTTTTAGTGAAAAAACTGGATTATTGCAGAAATATGTTATTCTTACATTATCACAGTGAATAGTTGGAGGTTTATGAAAATGCAATTTCAAGCTCGCCGAGTAGATATTGAATCCATGATACCTCCGTTGCATTGGAGGTAACAAGATGTTACAAATTGTCCAATGATATTCGGCGGGGCAATGCATGAATAGTGAAAGTTCAATGACAGGGTAGGAGATATTAGCCCAGTCAATGGAAAAATACTGAGGTGCAAAAAAACGATGAGATATTGTGTAGCATTAGATGGAAGGGTTCATCACGAAGAGTAAGGGATGAAAATTATTGCAAAGGTGATAGCTTATTGAAATTTAAATTTCAGACTAGACCCTCTGTACATTTGTATACGTAAATAGTGTCGATTTCGTCAAAGCATCAATCTTTCTCATCAAAAAGTGACGTTTCTATTATTCATAGCCATATCAATAATCATCAGAGAGTATCAACTCTATTAAGTATGAGAACACAAAAGAAAGATGCTGCTATATTCAGACATTACCATTCAAGAATCTAACTGCCAAAAGAGAAACGACAAAAGAAAATTCCAACGGTAAACTAAACATACCATCCTGTATTACCAACGGATAATCCATTGCACTTAAAGAGTAACAAACCAATCCCACTCAGCATCCACCTTCAACAAAATTGTGGCCGCCCTCAAAATGGTGGCAATATTCTGGTCCCTATGTGAGTCGTCGGATCCGGCTTCCCTATAACATCCACATTTCCGAAAGCCCGAACTTGAATCCCACGTCTAAAGATGGACTTTCAGTGCCTAATTTATACAAGGCTTGAACTATTCAATTTTAATAGCTAACTTTTAAAGTACAATTCTTTCAAGATATATATCAGTGGTATCAGAGAAGACACCATATCTTCCGATTGCAATCGAGCGAGGTGGATGATGATGCCGGCATAGTAGTGTTTGTTAGGGACATTGGGATAGTGGAGTGTGGTGGATTATCATGTTTCCCATTGCATGGTACTTGAATCCTACGTCGAAAGTTCATCGAAAGTATGAATTTTTGATATGTGGTTTATATAGATTTGAGTTCTTCAACTTGAATAACTAGATTTTGAGATACGACTCTTCCAAAATCTATATCAAAGTTTAATCGTCCAATATTACTTTCCACATTTAGAAAAATGCTAGAGATTTATTAACACAGTCCGTAGGTAGTAGCCTCTAATCATTCTAAAGAAGGATGTGGGTTTGAGACTTTCGCCGGCTATAAATTAATTTTTAGTAGATTTTAAAAAAAGTTGACAAAGTACGTAGTTAAAAAGTAGATAAAAGTTATGATTGAAAATGAATTTGAAAAAATAAGTTTTAAAAAATTCGACCAAATAGGAACTATAATTGAATTTAATGTGTANGGGGGGGGGGGGGGGGGTGGAATTGTCGCGTATGTTGAGAATAATGGTTTTTAAGAAAGTTTAAAGCTCTTCATTAAAGCATGTGACAAAGATCCCATCAAAATGATGTAGCAATGATAAAAATAGACATAATAAATTATGAAAACAAAAGTACAACTGTGACAATTGGAAAATAATTTGAAGCACAGCCCAGAACTGAACCGACTCGACCCAGATTGGGCTAAACATTCAATCTCAGTAGCCCATAAGGCCCGGTCCACACGGATCATTCACAAAAAAATAAAAAAAAATAAAACAAATTGGTAATTACACTGCTCACCTTGTTTACCTTTTAATTTCCACTACAATTGNAAAAAAAATAAAACAAATTGGTAATTACACTGCTCACCTTGTTTACCTTTTAATTTCCACTACAATTGTTCCTTCTTTTCAATTTAAATTACAATCTTTTTATTATAAATGCACAAACACTTCTAAAAGACAGAGTATCAGACTCGGTGTTTGTGAATGACTAATGACTCCGATGAATCAACCATCATAGCCTTGACGTCACCAAGTACCATCATCATGTCCCCAATTCCTAACCTTGTCATCCACCATCATAGTCCATCACCAATCACCATCTTTAATGACGCTCTGAACACCATCTCTTCCTCCTTTCACTACCATGATGATCCAAATCCCAACACTCCACCTCAACATCGAGCTGCCATTGCCACACAACCACGATTTGAAAATTGATTTCTTCGAAAAATGAAATTCAGATTTGTTGAATGTTTTTAATGTTTATTTTATTATTCTTGTTTGGTGATTGGTTTGATGTTGATATTTAATGGTGGTAATGGCTATTTTTGTGTTGATGGAGGTTTTGGGAGTAGGCTTAAAAATAGGTTTTCTTATTTTTGATATTATTTTAAAATTTTAATTATTTCAAAAATTATTTAATAATTAAAATAATACATATCAAATATCTAAAATTGTAAATACTATATTTTACTTAATTATACAGTTTTCAAAGAAAAAACTTGAAACTAAAGTCAAATAAAAGGTTTTTAAAAAAAATTAATAAAGAGGGCCTAATCGTGCATTAAGTGGACCGCTTAATTTCGCGTTTACTGCAAAGTGTGGCGTTTCACCCACGTCTCATTTATTGCGCTTTTTCGAACACTGGTTAGAAATGATATTAGCAACATCTACGATGATGGTGGTGAAAAGATGTGATGAAGTGTATTTAACATATTGTGAGACACTGTAACGTACAATGTTACAAAATATGGTGTAAAAAAATAAAAACATAAAAAATAATAATTTCTATTTGTAACCTTATTGTACACATAACAAAACCCTATCAAAATACTTTTATCTACACATTTTATAAAATTTACAATTATTGTCCATGTATTACCACACATTACACGAGGCTCACAAATTATAATCACTTTAATCAAACACTTGTTTGGGAGGTGGTCAATATATAAATATTTTTTTTATCAAACCAACTTTTTATTTGTACATTTTGTGGGATATACAAATATTACTCACATAACCGTCCCTCATTTTAAATTGATTATGATTAATTCCCAAACATGTGTGTCATTTAATAATTTTTGCATTTAATAGCAGATTTCAATCCTCTACTTCTTACATTATTCAAATTATATTTGAATTGATTGATCATATATATAAAAAAGTTATGCTAAATATTTGATGAGAAGAAATGAATAAATATATATTTTTTAAATAAAGTAAAATGAAGAGCCAAAAAAATAATGATGTTAAATTATATAAAATAATTATTCTATAAATTAATTTAAAAATAATCACTATTATGCACAAAATACTCTTATAGATTCAGAGTTTCTTGGAGAAGTTCTGAAGGAAACTTTTGATAAAAATCTTACCTTCTACAACAAAAAGGTTAAAAATATCAATTTTTCTTGAAAAATAGCTCATTGCCATTGAAAATCTATATTTTATAGTTTTTTAGAAAAATGATTTCTTTTAATCAATATTTCAAATTTTAACTTGAAAATAATTTTTTACACGGATAGCATATTTTGTTATCATATATTATTTTTTATTAAAAAATCAATATTATGAATTTGTAACATGTTTTGTCATCAAATGTGTATATATATATATATACACACACACACACACGAATAACACATTGTGTTATCATATTTTTAATAATTCGGGAGAGCTATTTTATTATGGCTGTAATCCTTTTTTTTTTAATATTAAATTCGACATTTTCAATAATTCTTGACATAAACATTGCCCATTTGATGTAAAATTTTCTGTTTTACATAGCTGATTTCATAGTCCCTTCTCCCCTGATTTCATAGTCCCTTCTCCCCCTTTCATTAAATCTTATATGCACTCAGGGATTGTAAATGCATTGTCTAAAGGCAACATGGGAGGTTTAGTCGAGGATTAAGTATTGTACTCTAAAACAATATTAAGACGCGCTGACATGTTTGATATATAATATTATATTTTGTCGTCAACATGATTTTAACTTGTGTAGGAGACTTCGCAGCTTGTGTAGGAGACTTCGTCGCGGCCCTAACATGATTTTAACTTGTGTAGGAGACTTCGCGGCCCTACCAACTGCAATTTCCATGTGAGTTTCGTTTTAATTACGTATTGGTGAACAGCTCTTGCTTCTTAGCAGATATATCATATATCTATACATAGTTTTTGGATTAAACAAAAAGGAAAGTCGGTTGGGTTCTGACTATGATTCCAGGTGTTCATCACAGACAATATATTTAAATAATCGAAGTAAAGAATTTGTTTATTGAATAGAGGAACTTTTAATTTAATTCTTAATTTTCTTTAGCAATAAACTGCAATTTCCCACGTAATTCTTCCACCAAAAAACACGCCAAATCCCACTATATCCTGCTCTATAAATTCTGTTCTACCACTTTATCTGTATACAAATATACATACAAATCAATTATATTTGTTTGAAAATATGTTGATGAAAATATCGCAAAAATCTTCCCTTCAATCCCTGCACCTTCCAATTCGATTTCCAGGCAATTTTATGCCTCGAAAACCAGCACATGTAAGAGTTTACAGCCCAGTTTTTGCAGTGAAAAGAGACGCAGGCCATGATAAAGGAAGGTTGGTCGATGAAAACATGATTGTTCTTAGAATGAGAATTCATCAAATGAAGATGGCAGAGGGAAATCACGCGCCGCCGCCGAATTGGATGGAGTGGGAGAAGAAATGGTACGTGAATTATGATTCAGATGTAATTGAAGCAGTAGGGCTGTTGCAAAATTTGCTCATGGACAGTAGGCCAAGCTTCGTTGTGGGAGGGGTGGCTCTCATGATATTGAGCGGATCAACTTCTTTGGCTCTTCTACTATTCTTTTTGATGGACAATTTCAAGGGGATTCGTTTTTGATTAATTAATCATCACTTGTTTCTTTTAATTAGGTTTTGATATTGCCAGCAAACATGCTAAAGTATATGAATTCTTGTCTCTAATTCAGTTTTTTTATTGGATCAAGATTGGTATTTGTAATTCTAGTGAAAATACAGATTTTGATTGAATTAATGTTTGTTTATTTCAAAACAAGTGTGATTTAGTTAGATATGTGAAAATGCCAAATAAGAAAACAAATTTCACCCCACAAAAATCGAGTTAACTGAGAGTTCATTTGGCAGGATTTATGTTTTCACTTTAACTTCTTGTAGAAGAGTTTTCTGAATATGCTACTTTATGTTAATTTTTTTTTAAAACTTTTCTAGCCAGAATGTAATATAAAATACTTTTAAAAATTATTCAAACATGTACAAAAACAACTTTTGAGTCTCCTAAATAATTTTGACTTTCTAAAAATTTTGTCAAACGACCTTGAGAACATTAGTTATGAAACAAAGGAGAACAATTGGAAATTGGATACTCGGATACAAACAAGGAGACAGAGAATTGGTTTTAGCAATAAATTTATGGTAATCACTATCATTGGCTCGACTCGCAGACAAAAACTACAAACAGTGGATACAATATTAATTGAATGTAGCGATTGCAAAAATATATGTTCAACCCGAAATTCGCGAGGCCACGCCTCAAACGGGGCTGGGATTACCCGCCTAATCGGATAAACGGGACGAGGAAGGTGCGAGAGTCATTGCCCCGAAGCGGGTGTGGGTAGGTAAAGGAATCATAGTCCTCGTCTCGCTACCCGTCCCGTTTAAAGTTAATTTTAATTTTAAATTTATTTTATCAAACAAAAATAATAGATTTGTTATATTTTAAAAGAACATAAGTTGTTTATATCAAATTGGTAAAAAAAAATAATAATATTTACTAAGTAAAAACATAAAAATAAAAATAAAAATAAAATAAATAAAAATGAAAAAGAAAAAATAAATGGGGCGATAAATGAGACAGGAGACCTGTCCCGCCCCATCATGCTTTAAAAGGGTATGAGGATGGAGGAAAATAACAAAAATACCCGATGAGACAGGGGTGGGAACGGCCGACCCGTCCCATACCTGTCCCTAATTGAATGACAATTTATTTATTTATTTTTTCTAAATCATTATCAGCATCATTTGTGCATTCTTTAATAATAGTCAAAATACTCTTGCCAACTATTTTTTTAATAAGATGGTGAATCTGTCATTTAAATCATGAGATCTTGAACTTTGAACAATTTACATCGCTATATTTCGACATTCGAGGTGATAAAGAGAAAAATAAGTGATTGGTAGGATTCACTCGAATGTCAAAAGTATTGTGATTTTATTAGGTTGAAGTCTGGGATATTACAACTTAAATGTCGATCTTATCACGTGCAAATACATAATACTCTCTCCTCATCAACAGTCCCGTCAATTTATTCGGATTTTTATTCCATTACAAATTAGAATAATATTATAAGTACATTAAATGACTCACATTGTGTTTGGCATAAAAATAATGGGTAGGAAAAAGTATTTAAAAAAAAAAAAAAACTGTTGGAAAGTTTTTCTAACAAAGTAATAAAGTTGTGACACCACTTACGCTAAAAAAAAGCACTTTAGTGTTAAATAAGTAGTTTATTATGATTATGTTAAGTTAATTTGGACACTTTTAGAATCCTTCTGTTTTCCTTTTAAAAAATAATATTTAATTTTAAAATGCGCCGCCCCTATTAAAATGTTAGAGCCAACCCAAGTTATCCAACCCAAACTTCCACCGCCAATTAATGGGCGGTGCTTTCCTCCTTTTAGAAGCAACTGGTCTACATACACCCGTTCACATATTTGATTCGGATTGAACGGTCTAGTTCTGCCTGAGTCTTGACCACGTTCTTTTAAAATTTATTTTCAACCATAAATTTTTTGACAAAATAATTTTGTTCATTACGTCAATAACTTTTTCTTATTTTTTAACCATATATTTTCTATCATATCACTATTTAAAATACATTATTTTTCTCAATAATATTCAGTAAATACACCCTAAGTTTCAAAAAGTTTCGGTACTGAAATTAAGAATTGAATAATTCAACCGAATTCTAAATTCTAGTACAAAATTAGAAACAAACCAAACATTATTTATTTATGTAAATATTGAAGCTAGTATAATGCATCAACCATACGAAAGAATTACTCATTTTAAGTGTTTGTTTGGGAGATATTATTTAAGGTGAAAATGATATTTTTTGAAAATGTATTATTGAAAGATGGGATATTTGTGAAAAAATTCCCCGAACATATCACTGACTAGTGGTTTCACCCCCAATTAGCTCACAAGACCAGGCCTAAACTTTGAGCCCAATTGTGACTTATCTGGGCTCTGGCCCAGAAAAGGAAAATAACAAGGGAAGAAAACATAATTACTTATATTTAAAGATAAAATTTCAACTTTGACAAATTTGAGATTTTTATTTTTTTTTTAAAATCAGGTATTAAATAGGTTTTTCAATCTATTATATAATATATAATATACGTATATTAGATAAGGAAATATATTTAAAAAGATTTTCCTTAAATATAGGAATTGATAACACATTTCTTTCGAAAATTATGTGGTATTAATTAAATAGAAAGTTAAATATATTTTATTAATTAAATAAATTAAGGTCACAATATCATACAATTTATGATCACAGTTACGTACTAGTCACAATAATAGAATGTCAATCACAAACCATAATTTTATACTTCACAACTTATTTATCGGTTATAATTTATTAAATTAATTGATCACAACTTATTTTTAGGCCAGAAATCATAAATTCTATATGTTACAACTTATTTCATAGTTACAAATTTTCAAATTAATTGATTACAAGTTATTTCTCGATCATATTTTATCAAATTAATTGGTCACCACTTATTTCTTAGTCACAAATCACAAAGTTTATAGGTCACACCACTTATTTCATGGTCACAAATTATTTAATTTAATCATAAGTTATTTTTCGACCGCGGTTTATCAAATTAATTGATCATGACTTGTTTCTCGATCGCAAATCTCAAATTTTATATGTCACAACTTATTTTACAGTCATAAATTATTAAATTAATTGATCGAGAATTATTTTTCAATCATAAATTATCGAATGATTACAACTTATTTATCGATCAAAAAGACACAAATTGTAGTCACGATTACAAATTTAATTAAAAATAATTTATTTTTAAGTCGCATATTATTTATTGATCAAAATTTATTCGTTTTATTGGTCACAATTATTCAATAATGGGTTACAACATTTCTTCATCCGATCGGCACCACCGAAAAATATCATCACCTCGCCACTACTACAGCACCACCACCTGCAAGCATCACCATCGCCTCCGAACGCTCAACACACAGATTAGCCCAAACTGGAAGTTTAAAGCTTGCGTGTTTAGCAAAATAAGCTAAAAACAAAACATTAATACATGAAAATTAGAATTTGGATTATAACAAAACATATTTATATCGCTCATTCGTAAAATCTGTATATTTAAAGAAAAAAGAATTAGAGTCGATATTGAGAAAACACAGAAGAAAATCAAGGGATATAAATTCTGGGGAAGAGTTTCATATTGTAGTTCCTCATATATCAGTTTGACTTAGTTATATATGGAGAAGCAAGCCCTAATGGATAAGGAAAATAAAGCAATTGCTTGTAGCCATGGCAAAAAAGCTCGTCGGCTCGGGCGGCTCGGACTTTACTCGGAAAAAGCCCGAGCC
>CAIGRP010044712.1:0-22206 GCA_903798385.1 Fraxinus cuspidata
CATATCAAACCATCAATTTTAAATTTCTATCTCTTGTGTGGGACCTAATAACGACTATATTTTTCAGTCTCATTCTACAATAATGAGAAACAAACGGACCCTTAGCTATAAAAATAGAGATAGCAACGAGGCGGGTATAAGACGGGCGAACCATTTCCATCCCCGTCTTGTTGGGTATTTTTGTTGTCTTGTCCCATCCCCATACTCGGTTAAAGTGGGACGAACGGGTTCGGGGCGAGATCGGGTGGGGCGGGTCCCCTGCCCCATTTATTTTTTTCTTTTTTTATTTATTTATTTTATGATGTCTGTAGTTAATAAATATTATTACTTTTTTACTAATTTGTTAAAAAGAACTTATAATCTCTTTAAAAAGATGATAAACTTATTATTTTTGTTCGATAAAACATTTAAATTTGAAATTAGCTTTAAATCGAGGGGACTGTGTTTCCGTACCCACCCCATACCCATTTCGAGGTAATGACCCTCGCCCCGTTCCCTCCCACACCCGCGCCCCATCAAAACAGCTGATGCATTAAACAAGAAGATGGATGAAGTAGTATCAAAAGAAGAAAAAATAATATTTTTTTTATGTATATACAAAGAGTCAGCCGAATGAAACTTTTTGTGGCAATTCTATACTAGTATGGTTTCTCCTTTTTATTTCCATTTTCACATATCCATTAGTGCAGCTATGTGCACTCACATAGAACAACACTAATCAACTTTGGGAACAATTACTCAAACGAATATGAAGCCACAAACATGACGATCTACCCCCATCAAACGACAATCATAGTACTCACCTTTTGTGTTGTTGAGGCAGATCCTCTATTTAAGATCAATTTCACCAGTATCACTCTTTCCACTTCTAACTTTTGAGCATATCAAGCGTGTCAAGGCTTAATACACGGCTTATCAATATGGAGATTCATTTGTCAAGATTTATTCTTTCCATCCTTATTGTAATTAGCATTTATTTGTAATTATTCTAATGCACATTGTAATTGACTATATATAGATGAAATACTCACCACAATTGAGTGTGGTGGATTTTGCTCAAACCTTACATGGTATCAGCAGCCCTCTCGGATTAGCCTCCATCAATCCCTTTGCTTCAATGGCTGCCAAAAACACCTCACCCACCCTTCTCTCCTTCAACACCATGATTCACATGGTAACCATCAAATTATCATCCTCTAATCATCTCCTGTGGAAGCGCCAGCTTCTTCCTCTACTTGAAAGCCATGAACTACTCGGCCATGTGGATGGTACTCTTCAGCCACCTCCACGTTTTGACCCTGAAGACCCTAAGACGCCAAGCATTAACACTTGGCGTGGAAGAACATTGATCAGCGCCTCTTAAGTCTCCTGCTCTCCTCTCTCACGGAGGAAGCCATGGCCGAGGTTGTAGGCCTCTCCACATCATGCGAAGTCTGGCTAGCACTTGAAAACACCTTCAGTCACCGATCCAAAGCCAGAGAAATTCGTCTCAAGGACGACCTTCAACCGATGAAACATGGAACTTGATCGGTAATAACATTTGCTCGAGCGTTCAAAGCCCTTTGCGATCAACTCCATGCCATCGGAAGACCCGTTGAAGACACTGATAAAGCCCACTAGTTCCTACGAGGACTAGGTTCGGAATTCACAAATTTCTCCAGCGCCCAAATGGCCCAAATGCCTCTGCCTTCCGATTTGGTCTCCAAGGCTCAAAGCTTCGAGATTTTCCAGCAGTCTCTTGAATCCTCTAGCCCTCCAACTGCCTCTTTTACAGCCACAAATCGCAGCCCCAATCGCCTGAATCCCAGGCACTCAAACCGCAACCAACATGGACGAAATACCTCTTCAAATCGCGGCAATGGATGTTCAAACTTCGTGCAGGGACGCCGTCCACCGCGCTGCCAAATCTGCCGGCAAGAAGGGCACTATGCCGACAAGTGCAACCAGACGTATGCACGGGGAGAAGATGGTACCGATAACACAGCCCATCTTGCTGAGGCTTTTAATGCCTCCTGCTGTCTTAATGGGCCCGAGCCCAGTGATTGGTACCTGGACACAAGGGCTTCGGCCCACATGACACAAACCTCTCCCACTTGGATCAAGCAAATAATTATACGGGTAAGGATCAAGTAATTGTTGGGAATGGTGCTTCTCTACCCATTACTCACACCGGTACCATCTCTCCTACCCCAACACTTGATTTATTTGATGTTTTAGTCGTTCCTCGTCTAACCAAAAATCTCATATCCATTAGTAAATTAACATCTGATTTTCCTCTTTCCGTTACATTTACTAAAAAATTTTCTCTATCCGGAATCGTCAAACGGGAAGGGTGGTGGCAACCGGTAAAAGAGATGGCGGCTTATATGTGCTGGAGAGCGGAAATTCCTCTTTTATTTATGTTCTTAAAAATAAAGCTTTATATGCCTCGTATGACTTATGGCATGCTCTCTTTGATATGTGAACCATTCAGTTATTTCCTTTTTAAATTAAACTGGCCATCTCTATCTTACCTCTTTATTGCCTTCTCCTGCGTTATGTGACACATGTCAAATTACAAAGAATCATCGCTTGCCTTATTCTCGTAATGATCGTCAATCGTCTAATGTATTGGATCTTATTTATTGCGATATTTGGGGTCCTTCCCCCGTCAAGTTAAATTCGGGATTCATTTACTATGTGCTATTTACTGATGATTATTCCCGTTTCACTAGGCTTTATCCTTTGAAATTAAAATTCGAATTTTACGATATTTTTATTCACTTTCAACAACTAGTGGAAAACCAACATTCCACCAGCATCAAAATTTTTTTAAGTGATGGTGGTGCCGAGTTTACAAGCAATCGCTTCAAAACACATCTTAGCACCTCGGGTATTCACCATCAACTCTCTCTCCCATATACACCCGCTTAGAATGGCCGTGTTAAAAGAAAACACCGACGTGTGACTGAGATAGGATTGGCACTCCTTTTCCATTCCCATCTTTCTCCTCGTTTCTAGGTTAACACCTTCAGCACTGCAGCTTACATCATCAACCGTTTGCCTACATCGCTTCTTGGAGGTATATCTCATTTTTAGTTTTTCTATGGTTCATCAGCAAATTATGAGAATTTTCATCCTTTTGGTTGTCGTGTTTATCCTAGTTTGTGTGATTATGTGCCTCATAATTTTTTTCCTCGTAACACCCCTTGCATTTTTTTTTAGGATACAGTCTTTCTTATAAAGGATTTCGCTGTCTTGATCTTATCTTCAGGCTTTATGTTACCCGACATGCCCAATTCGATGAAAACCACTTTCCCTTTTG
Organism: Fraxinus cuspidata; assembly: GCA_903798385.1. Lineage (NCBI taxonomy): Eukaryota > Viridiplantae > Streptophyta > Magnoliopsida > Lamiales > Oleaceae > Fraxinus > Fraxinus cuspidata. Next base: position 3,305 of record CAIGRP010044712.1, read on the forward strand.
AGATAACTCTTAGGCTTGGCCCCTTTCATTTCTCAACTTTTGAAAATTTCTTAAACCAAGCTTGCCCCATCTTGACCCAACTTTACCATCCTCTATGCACCATTCTTCGCATATTAATCCATCCGGATCAAACCCATGTGTTATTTGTACTGACCTAGTAGATGAGTCTTTGCAGGTTACTAATTCTCTTCCAGGTCTCTCTTCACCGTCTTAGGAGCCTCGACCACTTCCTGTTGACTCTGATGTTGCTCCACTTCCCACTACTCTGACTCCTGCTCCAGCTCCTCAGATGGGTTCTCGTCCCATGCTCACACGAGTCAAAGCTGGCATTTTCAAGACTCGCCATTCAGTGAATCTTAGTGTTTTAGGATCCTCTGGACTGTGTTAGAGTAAGCAACTAGGGCACCTGGAACAGTTGAATGGAGAAATGAAAGACCAAAGTGAAGTGTGCCCTTGACATAGCGTAAAATATGCTTGATAGCAAGAAAGTGATCTGTCGAAGGGCCATGTAGGAATTGACGGAGTTAACTACATGAGCGATGTTAGGACGAATAACGGTTAAGTATTGAAGGGCACCAACTAGAGATCTATAGAGAGTGGGGTCCGAGAATGCAGGTCCATCACTAGTCAGATGCTGAGAGACGACCATATGAGTGTAAACCGGCTTGCCATCATGTAACTGTGCTCGAGTCAGAATATCCCAGGCATATTTCAACTGACTGATAAAGAGACCATTAGTAGTGTGAGCAGCTTCCAGACCAAGAAAATAGCTGAGGGAGCCCAAATCCTTGGTGGCAAACTCAAAATTGAGCTTGCGAGCAAAGTGGACAAGAAGAGAAGAGTTGTTGCCAGTAATAATAATATCATCAACATTTAAAAGCAGATAAATAGTATCAGACTGCTGATGATAAACGAAGAGAAAGGTGTCTGTACGGCTACAAGAAAACCCAAGTGTGAGAAGAAAGGAACTGAAGCCTTAAAACCAGGTACGAGGAGCTTGTTTGAGGCCATAAAGAGCTTTGTTCAATTTGCAGACATGATTCGGGTATCGAGGATCAATTTACGCAAGAGGTTGTTCCATATAGACATTTTCAGTGAGAGTGCCATTGAGAAATGCATTCTTCACATCAAGTTGATGGAGAGGCCATCTGTTTGTAACAGCAAGAGAGAGCACAACGCAAACAGTAGTAGCTTTGACAACAGGACTTTCTTACGATTACAAACAGATGGCCTCTCCGTCAAACGTATTTTTACACTATGGCAAGGGCACACTTTACTTTGGTCTTTCCTTTCACCCTTCAGCTGTTCCTAGTGCCCTAGTTGCTTACTCTAACGCTAATTGGGTTGGTTGTCCCGATACTTGTCGCTCTACCTCTGGCTACTTTATTTATCTTGGCGATAATCTGGTTTCCTGGAGTGCTAAGAAGCAACCCTCTATTTCCAGTTCTAGCTGTGAGTCTGAGTATCGCGCCCTTGCCCCTACTGCAGCTGAACTCCTTTGGCTTACCCATCTATTTCATGATCTCAAGGTTTTCATTTCACAGAAGCCTATTCTCTTATGTGACAACAAAAGTGCGATCTTCTTAAGCTCCAATCCCGTTTCCCACAAGCGTGCAAAACATGTTGAATTAGATTACCATTTTCTGCGGGAACTTGTTGTAGCTGGCAAAATTTGCGCTCAATATGTGCCCTCTCATCTACATGTTGCCAATCTCTTCACTAACAGTATCTCTCGACCTCTCTTTGAATTCTTTCGTACCAAGCTTCTTGTTCGTTCAACTCCGACTCTCAGCTTGCTGGGGGGGTATCAAGGCTTACTACACGGCTTATCAATAGGAGATTCATTTGTCAAGATTTATTCTTTCCATCCTTATTGTAATTAGCATTTATTTGTAATTATTCTAATGTAAATTGTAATTGAATATATATAGATGAAATACTCACCACAATTGAGTGTGGTGGATTTTGCTCAAACCTTACAAAGTGGATGCACGTATGGGCAAGGGTGGTCAGTGGCCCACCCAAAATTTCTATTTTTTTAATTAAAAAATAAAAAGAGGAAAAAGAATCACTAGAAGATGGATGCAGAAATTTTCTCCCCAATCCAACTTCAAATAGCTTAGAACCTACCCACATAATCCACCTTCTTCTCTCTTTCTCAAATATATTGCAAATCCGATTCCAATTGACGGAAAGGTGAGTTCAACGAGTTAGTCATGTTCACGAAAATATCTTTCGAATTAAAACTATCGCAAGTATACGTTTCGTTAACAAATAATAAAGTGGATTTTGAGTTCAAGTATAGTTGCACAGAGATTGATTTAGTTCAATTTTAATAAATACAAATTGATGTATTTAATAAATGACAAATGCACTGGGATCCCAAATTCCCATACAATAATCATTTTTAACCTTAATTCTACACTTTGATAATATGATTGAATTTTGATGAATCAATGTTCCTATTTTATTTAACAATATTTCTCGAGAAATGTTAAACCTACTCATATATGACCCACCTATATTTTTATGACGGATGCGAATATAAATGAATGCATAAATTTTTATGAACGCTTAGGTCCACATAAAGCATATCGATATATTTCTATCTCCTATCGAACCCTATGACGATTTACACTATGTTGAACCTATTTTCCTTCTTTCAAATGCATAAAATAAGTCATCAAACTCATACAATTACCATACACAATAATCGTAGAGAAAAGATAATCATGTAAATCATTCAAAATTCAAAAACGTGTTTTCAATGTCAAATATGTAAAATTAAAGATTAAAATTCTTATTACAAAGTTAATCATTCTCCTAACACAAATAAATCTAGCCTAAGCTGTTATGAAGAAGAAAACAAAAGATATAATAGTCGTTCATCCCCTAGAAATTCTTGAATTCAATTTTGAACTTCTTGGATTTGATCTTGATTTGTTATTTGCCTCCTTTTGCAATTCATTCTCCACACCCTAATTATGTTTTGAGAGTTGGTATTTTTAATCCCTTTAAAGAGTCTCAAAAGATCTCCAAAAATCGTTCATATCACAACCCAAATGGATGTTTTCTCGTTGAAATTGAATTATGAAGAAAATAGAATTTTCTAGTTGAATTGGCTTTGACGGGCGCCAAATAATAATTGGGGTAGCTGGCCAAACATACTAAATAGCCCCTGTAATTGAGGTTCAGGATTGAGAGGCAGCCGGACCTATATAACTGAGCGGTTGCCCAGTTATAAAAATTTCTCGAATTTTCCTTTTAGCCATTTTCTTCATTCTTTCTTTCATCGAGGTCCTCCACATTAAATCATTTCGATTTTAGTACTTTGACTTTTACTAAAATGCATGTTAGTCCCCAAACTTTCATTCATTGGCCAAGATTATTCTTTCTTTTCCAATTACTTAAAATGGGTCCAAAACTAAAATAAGATAGAATTAACATAAGTTAAGTAAAATCCAATACTAATAGGATACAAAAACTTTGTAATATGGCTCGAATAAGTGCACAAAAATGAACTTATCAAGTCTGTTAGGCTATTCAATTGATTTATTTGTATCCTTTTTTTTGCAATGTTTTCACTGTTTTGTACTTGTGATTCAGTGGTTGAAGAAAAAAAAATGAATGCTTTCTCCGGAGAAGATTAAGGAAGTACTATACAAAATTTGATGCATAATATGAGAATAGACTAGCAGTGAATTCCAACTCAAAAGGTCTCAAATCTCTCGGAGAAAAATGCTGAATTGTTTTTGTAGTTTCATTAATTATTGATCAACATGTCATTGCCATCATAAGAATATAATTTGGCAATTTCTATATATATTATGTCACAATTTTCAGCTAGAAAGCACAATCTCGACTCTCTTCTTATTGTTGTTGCTGCGTATATGTGTCAAGGAAACTTGAAGATGAGTCAAGTGGCGAATCAAGTAAAGGTAAGGATGTAGAAGCAACTAAAGATCTATCGAGTATGTTCGAGTCATGTGCTCAAATCACATATGACGTGATATATAATACGAGGGCAAATTCGGGCAAAGATCCATTGATCGTTGAGGAAGGGCCAATGACAAGGTCGCAAGGAAGTGGGTCAAAGAAGAAATGGAATTACTTGCTCAAGCTACAATGACGAAACATCGATCACAACGAGCAATGAGACAAGTTTCATGTTGGGTTCAGAAGATGAAATGACATGGAGAAACTTGATTCAAGCAATGGACAGAGGAGACGTAATGAACAACTATGCAACTGTATAGTTGTTCAGGGCATGTGGTTGCATGTCCCTTTACTAAAACCAAAGAGGTCTTCAAATGATCTATGCGACTGCATGGATTTACACTAAGCGGCCGTATAGTACAATTTCGGCCGCGATTTTTTCAAATTTCGTGCAATCTTCTATTTCAATTAAAACTCTTGTATGATATATTTTTGATACCTTTATTCCGTTTTCTAGCTAGGTTTTATGAGTTTTCTATAAATATGACTCATTCTATTTATTGTAAAAAATACAATTTGAGAGATATTATTGCAAGGCATATTGCTATCTTCTCATTCTTCATTGAATTAATTTTGAACTTATCAAAATTATTTCATTTGGTATTCAAAAAATCGAGCGATATTCTTGAGTTCGACTATTGTGTTGGTTCCCTGATTTAATATTTTTGAATTAAATTTAAACGTTGTTTTCTTGGCTTTCTTAAGTTGAATCAATCTTGTGTAGGTTTCGTAACTACCATTGCTACATGAGTTCGCATAAGTTGATATCAGAGCAAGGCTCTAAAAATTAAGGTTATATCATTTATTTATTTTTCTTTTTGTTTGAGTATTTTATTTTTCATTCTTCACGTTCTTCATTTTTTTTTTTCGATTTTCCAATCCTAAAAAAAATCCAAAAAATGTTTGTGTACTAATTTAGTATTCAAATCAGTTTTTGTTTATTTTGCTGTTATTTAGTTGAATTTTCGAGCAAAAAAAAAAAAAAAATTTGCCAGCAGCATACAATTTCATTTTTTGAGGGAAAAAAAAAGTATTCTCAATTCAAAAGTGTCCAATTCAAATTCAAGAAACACTTTCTTGAATATTTCCTTAGTGTCCATACAAAGTGTCAATTCCTACTTAATTCTTTGTTTGAAACTCTATAAGGATTAATTTTGATTGAGATCGAATTAGTTCTTTGAAACACTTATAAAAAAGAATTGAATGGAAAAAGGCAAAAGTGGTGAGACCAATAGAGGGAAAAAACTAATTTGAGTGATACACGAGCGCATACATGTGAGGGAAATATTTAATTAAAATTAGGATGTCGGATAGAGACGATTCTACTTTAAACAGAAATAATAGTCAAGTCAACATATCGGATGTTGTGATATGATGGTTCAAAATGTTGTTTGAGGATGTGAGAGATAGATTGGATCGGCAAGACAAATTGCTTGCTAACTTACGTAGGGAACAACCTAGAGATATTCCTAACACAAGGAGGCAAGGAAGGCGGGATCATTGAATGGATTTTACTGGGAAATGGAAAGCAGGTAGTGACATTAATGAGGATGCATTTGTGGATGTCGAGTTAAGAAGAATGAGAGATAGATGAGTTATGCTTGAATGAGGGGTATAGATCTTATTGGAGATGGTGTTGATAAAAAGTATTGGGAATATCAAAATGACAATTCCTTTATTCAAAGGAAGGAGTAAACCAGATGCATACTTGGAGTGGAAAAAGAAAGTAGAATTGATTTTTGATTGCCACAACTAGTTGAAGGAAAAGAATGTAAAGATTACGGTGCTTGAATTTACTAATTATGTTATCATTTGGTAGGATCAAATAGTAATATTCAGGAAAAGGAACTGTGAGATGCCTATTAATACATGAGAAGAATTGAAGGTTATCATGAGGAAGAGGTTTGTGCCTAATCATTATTATAAGATGCTTTATAAAAAATTGTAAAGCCTTCACTAAGGTTCTAGGAGTGTGGAGGATTATCACAAGGAAATGAAGATTTATATAATTAGAGCGAATGTTGAAGAGGATATGGAGGCCACAATGACTTGATTTTTGAATGATTTGAATTGGGATATAACTAATATGGTAGATATACAACATTATGTGGAGTTGGAAGACATGCGACATGTAGCTATGAAGGTGAAAAGATAATTGAGAGAAGTTGGAAGACATGCTACATGTATTTATGAAGGTGAAATGACAATTGAAGAGGAATGTGACAACTAGATATTCATCGGGTTTTTCAGGGTCTAACTCTTCTTGGAAACCGAAGCGGGATAACCATAAATGTGACAGGGTTGTTTCCAAAGGTATAATTAATCCATCGAAGGGAAGAGGAAAAGTTGTTAGCAAAACTACACCCAAGACAGATTCCCAACTCTCTAGGAATTGAGATATCAAATATTTTAGGTGCTTAGGATGGGGACACATTACTTCTCAATGTCTAAACAAAAGGGCAATGATCTTGCGCGACAATGAAGAAATAGTGAATGATAGTGAGGGTGAATATGATGACATGCCAAGATCAGAAGATGTTATTGATGGTGAGAAAGTAGAGTATGTAGTGGGAGAGCTATTGGTTAGACGGAGAGCTCTTAGTACTCAAATTAAAGTAGATGACTTGGCGCAACAAAGGGAGAACATATTTCATACGAGATGCCACGTCAACAACAAGGTATGTAGAATGATTATTGATGAAGGTAGTTGTACCAATGTGGCTAGCACTACACTTGTTGAAAAGTTGGGATTAACTATGCTAAAATATCCTAAGGCTTACAAATTGCAATGGTTGAATGAATGTGGAGAGGTTAAGGTGAATGTGTGAGTGTTGGTAAGTTTCTCAATTAGGCAGTATCATGATGAAGTGATGTGTGATGTAGTTTCTATGCATGCCGGGCATATTTTATTGGGAAGGCCATGGCAATATGATAGGAAGGTGATGCATAATGAGTACAAAAATATGTACAATTTTACTAAGGATGAGAACTCTATTACTCGTGCACTGTTGACACCATAACAAGTCTATGAAGATCAAATCAAATTAAAAAAGTGAGGAAGAAAGAAGATTGAGAGAAAAAAGAGTGAGGTTATCTTTCACGACAAGAAAGGAAGAAAGAAAATAGTGAAGTGGCAGAAAGTGAGAAAAAAGAGTAGAGTCGCAAGAGAGAAAAGAAAAAGAGACTTGCGTGATGAGGGAAAAGTCGAACGCGAATTTCTTTGCAAAAGTTAGTAAGTTGAAGAGGGCAGTAGTTGAGAGCCGACGTATGATCTTGTTGGTTTATAAGGAGTCATTCTTCAATCTTGAGGAATCTAATACACCCATCCCTAGTTTGGCCAATTTTCTATTTACGGGAATTCGAAGACGTGTTCTCGGATGAAATGCCTAGTGGGCTACCACCCATTTGAGGCATTGAACATAAAATTGACTTTGTACCTGGAGTTGTCATTCTGAACAGGCCGACTTATCATAGTAATCCCGAGAAGACTAAGGAACTTCAGAGGCAAGTAGAAGATTTGATGACCAAAGGGTATGTGAGGGAGAGTATGAGTCCATGTGTCGTTCTAGTGCTATTTGTGTCAAAGAAAGATAGAACCTAAAGGATGCATGTCGATTGCAGGGTCATCAACAATATAACGGTAAAGTATCGTCATCCTATTCTTAGATTAGATAATATGTTAGATGAATAACGTAGATCATGCATATTTAGTAAAATTGATCTTAAAATTGGTTATCATCAGATTAGGATGAGGGAAGGAGATGAGTGGAAAATCACTTTTAAAACTAAACATGGGTTGTATGAGTGGTTAGTCATGCCATTTGGACTTACTAACGCACCTAGCACATTTATGAGATTAATGAATCATTTTTTACGTTCACTCATAGGTAAATTCGTAATAGTTTACTGTGATGACATATTGGTATATAGTAAGGATCTAAATGAACATATCGGATATTTAAAGTGTTTGCTTTTGGTGTTAAGAGAAGAACAACTTTATGCCAACTTCAAAAAGTGCACATTTTACATGGAAAAAGTTGTTTTACTTGGTTATGTCATTAGTGCAAAGGATATTGAAGTGGATAAGGAGAAAATCCAAGCCATCAAGGATGGTCAACACCTAAAAGCATAACTGATGTTATAAGCTTTCATGGGTTAGCTATCTTTTATAGGCATTTTGTTAAAAACTTTAGTACACTTGCCACACCACTCACAGAAATTATAAAGAAAAGTGTAGGATTTCATTGGGGTTTTGAACAAAAACATACTTTAATACTATTAAGGATATGTTGTGTACTGCACTGATTTTTTCATTACCTAACTTCAACAATACTTTTGAGATTGAATGTGATAGCTCAGGAATTGGTATTAGAGCTATTTTAATGCAGGAACGAAGGCCAATATCTTACTTTAGTGAAAAGTTAAGTGGAGCAACTCTCAACTATCCTACATATGACAAGGAGTTGTATGCATTTGTTCGAGCTTTAAAGACGTGAAAGCACTACCTATTGCCAAAGGGGTTCGCGATTCACACTGAACATGAGTCCTTGAAGCATTTAAACGGTCAAGGTAAGCTAAACAAGAGACTTGCAAGGTGTATGGAGTTCATCGAGACATTTCCTTGTGTTATTCGGGTACGAACAAGGTGAAAAAATGTGATAGCAGATGTTTTATCAAGAAGGTACATGCTTTTAACTTCTTTAGGTGCCACTTGCTAGGATTTGAATATGGACATATATACTAATGATCTATATTTCTGTAATATATATGAATCATGTGATAAGGGTGCTGTGGATAGATTCTTTAAGCATGGTGGGTATTTATTTCAAGAAAATAAGATATGTGTCCCTAAATGTTCAATGAGAGAATTATTAGTATGTGAAGCACATAGTGGAGGTCTAATGGATCATTTTGGGGTTAAGAAGACCTTAGAGATGATAGGTAAACATTTTTATTGGCCTAAAATGAAAGTTGATGTTGATCGGGTTTATAGTAGGTGCATCACATGTAAAAAGACTAAATTCTAAGGTCTTACCTCAGGGTTTATATACGCCATTACTTGTTCTTTGTGACCCTTGGGTTTATGTGTCTATGGATTTTGTGTTAGGTTTACCTATAACTAAGAAAAGTAGAGATTCTATATTTGTAGGGGTAGATAGATTAAGTAAGATGATTCATTTTATTCCATGTCATAAAACTGATGATGTCACCAATTTTGCGGATTTATTCTTTAAGGAAGTAGTGCGCTTACATGGGATTCTTATAAGCATTGTATCAGATAGAGATGTTAAATTCCTTAGTCAATTTTGAAAGTTTTTTATGGAATAAGTTGGGAATCAAGCTATTGTTTTTTACTACTTGTCACCCACAAATGGATGGGCAAACTGAGGTACTTAATAAGACTATGATACAATTGTTACGCACCATAGTTAATAAAAACTTGAAGAGTTGGAAGGAGTGTTTACCATTCACAGAATTTGCATATAGTATGGTCACGCATTCTACTATTTCTTACCCACCTTTTGAAATTGTATATGGTTTTAACCTACTAACACCTTTAGATTTAATTATTTTACCTGTGAATGAAAGTGGTAGCTTAGATGCAAGGAAGAAGACCGACTTGGTGAAATCACTCTATGAAAGGTAAGGTTGCAAATTGAAAAGAAAAATGAGCATTATATTTTTCAAGCAAATAGGAACGAAAGCATGTTACATTTGAACCAGAAGATTGAGTTTGGGTACACTTAAGAAAATAGCGCTTTCGAGAACAAAGAAAGTTAAAGTTGCAGCCATGAGGAGATGGTCCATTCCAAGCCCTTGAAAAGATCAATGACAACGCCTACAAATTAGATCTTCCAAGTATGTATCATGTTTCGATTACTCTTAAAGTCTCCGATCTTTCTCTCTTTGATGCAGGTACAAATTTGAGGTCGAATCCTTTTAGAGATGGAGAGGAAGATGTGATCCATGATATGAGGACAAATTCGAGCAATGATCCATTGATCGTTGAGGAAGGGCCAATGTCTAGGTCGCGAGAGAAATGGGTCAAAGAAGTAATGTAATTACTTGCTCAAGTTACAGTGGATGAAACATCGATCACAACAAGTAAGAGGACAAGTTTCATGTTGGGTTCGAAAGATGAAACAACATGGAGAAACTTGATTCAAGCAATGAACGAAGGAGACGGAATGAAAAACTATGTGACCGCATAGTTGTTCAGGGCATGCGGTCACATGTCCCTTTACCGAAACCAAAGAGGTCTTCAAATGATCTATGCGACCGCATAGATTTACACTATGCAGCCGCATAGTACAATTTCGGCCGCGATTTTTTCAAATTTCGCGCAATCTTCGATTTCAGTTAAAACTCTTGTATGATATATTTTTTATATCTTTAGGACTTGATTTCATTTTCTAGTTAGGTTTTATGGATTTCCTATAAATATAACTCATTCTATTGATTGTAAAAAACATAATTTGAGAGATATTATTGCAAGGCATATTGCTTTCTTTTAGTTATTCATTGAATTAATTTGAAACTTATCAAGATTATTTCTTGTGACATTCAACAAATCGAGCGATATTTTTTAGTCTTGTAATCACGGGGTCAACATATTTTCGATGATTACATTGGTTCCTTGATTCAATATTTTTGAATTAAGCTTAAACATTGATTTCTTGGTTTTATTGGGTTGAATTAATCCTGTGTGAGTTTGGTAGCTACCATTACTACGTGGGTTTGCATCAAAAGAAATGAGAAACATCGAAATAATTGTCAACATCACGTTCCGCAAGGGTAAAGGAGTTGTGGAGGATGAAGGGAGAGAAAAGGGAAAATCTCCATGAATTATTTCAGATTAGTAGTTTGCTTTGTTTGTAAACATGCTTATGAATCTAATGTAATTAATGTATGTATTCACGCAAGGTTTTATGTAGCTTTATTTGTGATGATGTTGACCACTAATTCAGTTAATGATGCAAGAGCTTAATTAGCTTTATTTATTATAACAATTTTTGGAGATTGCTTTCTTATTTATTGGCAAATCAAAGATTTGTAGGTATGTATGATATGTCTGTCTAATTACAACTTGAAGCATGATGTTCAGAGGGTTGTGTAATCACCGTTCTAAGTTTCTTGTCCAGAGTATATATTACATTGCAGCAAGAATTAATCAGTCAATTTTTTGGTCTATTTTTTTTAGAATAACAGCCTAGTCAAAACCAGCCTATTTAAATGATTCCGCTGATCAAAAGGCATACTTCCAATCTACAATGCCAATTCACCTTCAAATCACATGTATTGTTTATCAAGAAATACATGAGGATAAAAAATCCCTACCGCTCATGTGGCAAGAGTACATTCATGGGGAGGGTTCTCTAGCCACATGAATAGTAGGGGGAGAGTTTTCTTGCCACATGAGCAGTAAGGAGTTTTTATCATGTCAACTAAGGATAGGAGATCAGGTCTTTACATTCATATATTCCACTCATCTTATCAGATCGAATTTATTGTTAACCAATATTATAAAAACTGACTAGATCAATTCGGGAACCTTGTCCAAAATTTTGTTCTAATAATGTAAATAGCCGAAAATTTAAAGCCTATCAAAATAACCACAAAATCGATTGGTTCATCTCCAAAATTGTTTCATTATTTACTTCTTCAATTTATCTCCGATTCGACCCTTTTGCCCTTACCCATGGGACAGGTTTCTAAAATCGACACATCTTGCTTAGTGAGCACATTTATTATTTACATCTTTATGCCTCTAGTTCAATCCTTTGGGCTTTAACCCTTACAAGACAGGTTTTTTAGCATTATTTTCGCCACGTCGTGCTTAGTGAGAACTCACGAGAATACACTCATACAATCCCGTAAATTGTACGGTACCGAACCAACCTTAAAAATCTATATTTTATCGATGATACTGTTCAGCCCTATCTTATATATCTTTCCAAACAATGCCCTCAGCACCTCCCGTTGCTGTTCAATAATTAGATGTGAACACTGCCAGAAGTTTGAAAAGCTGATGTGAGAAAACACCGAAGAGACACATTCTGAGACTGGCATAGTTTACAGTTATCAGTTATATCTGATCCTTACCCTTAACTACAGTTACATTTCAAAACCCATGTTGAAAATTGCAGTACCCAACTGGCTGTCTCCCCGATTCTCTTAAACAACCCCCACCACTTCCAGATGACTACAAAATTTGAGTCCTGCTGATGACAGCAGTAGATATGCATTATTTTTTTCACGAGCAGGCCGATTGAGCATAGCCCGACTACCCATTTTCACATCACTACATTCAAATGAGCATATGATTAAAGAAGAAAGACAAGTGAAAAAGATTTTGATTACCTTATCAAATTTTATCTTGTCGAGCATATAGGGTATGCTCTAAAATGATTGAGGACTTTTTTTGCCTCTACCTCTTGTAAAGAGCTTCTCGAGAAAATTATATTGGATCAACTTCCTCTAAAAGCTCTTCTAATCGAACAAAATACTTCCAAAAGTAACTTTTAACTTTTCAAAAGTCATGCCAAAAGGTCCTAAACCATGTACCATGCACTTCTAAGTCCAGATCACAACTGAAACAAATGCTCGTGAGTGGCAACAAAATTTGGTTGAATTCTTAAAAGCCAAACTCAACATCCAAAGGAACATATTCTCAATGAAGAATGTTCATTAGTTAAGGAGAGAAACAAATAGATGCCCACTTGAGAAATCTAGTAATCACTCATTTTCAAGATTTGATTTTTTAACTTAGAACATTTCCTTGGTTTCATCAAATGCCATTGCCACTATAACTACCACCATTATTTTACTTTCCACCAGCAATTTGGTAGGTTGAATGCAGCCAACATGACGAACAAGATAACACAGCACTGAATTCACAGCCTATATAAAAATGAAGCACAGTCTAGCCCTGGCAGACGTTAAATTGAACAGTACCAAGAAATATAATCTTGTCTATTTCATTGTCCATTCCTGCAGAGGACCAATCATGTCCGAGATGAACCTGCCGGCAAATCATTCTGCCCGGTAATTTTTTATATTATTGTTGAATTTGAACACAGAACCAATAGTTGCAGAAGATAACATAGGACACTAATAAAAAGATGACAAGATTTTCCAACAAATACCCACCAACAGACCAACCCCAACACCAGCAGCATTAGCACCACAAATCCTCACAAGAACAGGCCAAAAAGTGGTAGGTCCCGCGAAATTTGGTATGCAAAATATTAGACCCTACTGGAAAGTACAAAGAACAAGACTTCAATTTCTTTTCTATTTTTAATACTATTTAGTGCTATACAATCCACCCTACCAAATAAGCTAGTAGAAATAATGAAAGGTGCATGTATTTAATGTAGAGAAAGAAGACAAACAATAAGAACGTACTCATGCTTCACAAGATAACAATGAACAAGCAAAAATATTATGAAAATAGGTAAATGGTGTTGATTTATTCAGAGTTCTTAAAACTTCCATCAGTACAAATATACAGATGGTAAACCAGCAGAAGCTACTGGGGAACAACATTCAAGTTAACTTCTATACCACTACAACTAAGCCTAACTCCATAAATACTACCACTACGACCCAGTTTTTTTCCCTTCAATTTTTCATGATCTGTTAGACAAAGGATCTTGTTGTATAGGTAAGTCACAAGCTCTGTTATGTTACAGATCATTAGTCTACTGTCTACACTTGCTGCCTAATGTTTTTACAAGTAATGGTAATGGAAAATATGAACATTACCATCACCATGCAAAACTGAAAGTACCTATGATTTCTTCACCTTTCCTAGTATAATCAAGAAAGCTCATTAGTCCCAAAGGAATGTTATTGCTCGTCTAGGGTTTAAATTTCACCCATTCATATCGTCCAGGAAGGGGTTTGTCATTCACCGGATCGAAGTTGTACCTGCAGAAAAATCCACTCAGGACATCAATATACTAGTGAGCTGATATATCACAAGTAAATAAATGGGAGAATGCCTGAAGTGTAAATTTATACTTCTGGATAAATTGTGTCTGCTGCTGCTTTTCTTCACCGGCAAAAAACTCGTCCATTTCACCTGCAGTTGGGATGTGCCTTAGCATTGGATTTTGTGCCCTGCTACTGGCTGCATTATGAGTGGTGGGCCGGTTACTTGAACCCGGAGTCTGGATAGTGTTTGGATCCCTGATCAAACTGCACGGGGTACTCTCCCTAGTGGTCCTGTAGTGTTAAACACATCAGCAATATATGTTACTGGGGAACAAACCAAAAGAAATGGTTACACTGTCATGTTTCGCGCGTAGACATTTAAGATCAAGGCGCAAGGCTACTGCATATAACATTACTATTCCGTGAAACCCCTATGCAGCAACCATTTGTGAGTAAGCTACGTAATACGGTACACAAAACGCAGCTGATAAAGAGAGCACAAAAAAGTTATTTTGCAGCTGATCTCCACATCAGACGGGAGAGGAGCAGGTTCTGAATGGACACCTATTCAATTTCTTAACACATTTGGATAAGATTACGTTCCTGGGAGAGCAAAATACTATATTGCGAATAGAAATTGAACACCAAAACAGAGCAAAGGAAGATGTTGAAGAAAGAATTTAACTCAAGCAACAACGATATTGTTAATAATTTAATTGAAGGCAACGACAAAATGAACCTTTAATACTAAATTGGACAGACTAATATCCCGAATGCATTTTTTTACCATAATCGGCAAACAACTGAAAAAGGGAGGACACTTTCTTCAAATAAAATCAACAAGGCACACAATGCTAGTCAATGGCGTCATGACAAAATTAATATCTAGTTGTTTGTGTACTACAAAATAACGCTGCAGATTTTGAGAATCACATCGTGACAAAATATTATAATGAAGTGATTATGGTAGGTTAAATTGGAGGAGCTGACTTAAATAATAGAGCGCTTAGTTCCGACTGAAATAAAAGATAAATAAGCAATTGACGGAAGTTTTTGGATCACAGCTGTCATGATATGCAGAATTTAAAATGGTACCTTGAAACGTAAATGAAAATAAAGTCAAACTCGAAAGCGCTCAATAATGAAAAATATCAATTCCTCTCGGACAACTGTACACCAGCAAAACTCGAAAGCAAGACATTTTCGGTAAGAACTTTATGGTAATAATTACTTATCCATAAGTAGCAAAATCTACCAACGGGGCTTGACCAGAAAACGTGCAGTCAACGACAGTGAAATTATCACTATCTTCAAGCCCAGACATTGAGAACAAGCAGGATCATAAGAGAATGAAAATAAAGTCAAACTCGAGAGCGCTCAATAATTAAAAATATATCAATTCCTCTCGGACAACTGTACACCAGCAAAACTCGAAAGCAAGACATTTTCAGTAAGAACTTTATGGTAATAATTACTTATCCATAAGTAGCAAAATCTACCAACGGGGCTTGACCAGAAAACGTGCAGTCAACGACAGTGAAATTATCACTATCTCCACGCCCAGACATTAACAAGCAGGATCATAAGAAAAGAGATTTCAAATTTCTAGAGTTCATAATTCACTTAATAATCCTAATCCTTTAGCCCAAGATTTTTCCAGTAATTAAATTGTAAATAAAACTTACACCAACTAGTCCAACAAAACAAAATCCAGCTCCCGAAAAAGGAAGATTTGAAACAAAATAAAGAAAATTGCTCATATAATCTATTTTTTCTCCAAAAGAAAAAAAAATGAAAGAAATCGAAAAATGGAATTTGAAACATGCAATACGATGAAAATCTAGGAAAAAAAATAGCAAAGTAACAAATCATACAGTTCAAAAATCATAAGGCACTAGTGCAGAAGGCAACAAAAAGTCCTAAACAAATTAATTAAAAAATTAAACATGTTAACATACCAAAAAACTCATTCTTCTTTTAAATTCAACAAGAAAAATCCCCAAATTCCCCTAATTATAATGAACAAATTAACCAAAAAGATTGAATCTTTAAACATGCAAAACAGAAAATTAAATAAAAATATAGAAAAAAAACCACCTTTCTTTATCATCAAATTCCAGCAAATTCTCTCCAAATGAAGCCTCCATTTCTCCATCACCGCCATTTTTCTCATCCTTCTGATTATTTTCCTCCGCCCCCAATTCTATCTCCACCCCATAAATTTCCTCCTTTTCCTCCTCAGAATTTCTGGGAACCACTTTACCCTTGCCTGATTTTGGCTTAAGGTGTTTCCGTCTTTTACCTTCTGCTACAACTGGGGATGCGGTCTTCACCAGTCGCCTGCTCCTCAGCTGCAGATACGAACCATCATCACCACTAATCGCCGCCGGCGATGATTTCTGAAGTGCTAGGGTTTTGGCTCTTGTACGAACACCGAGTGAGGATTGGGTAGCGGCGTTGGCGTGGTTCACCTCCACCACATCTACTTCACCAATTCCCTTCGATTTCCTCATGTACTTGCCCATTTTTCGTTCTCCCTTTTTCTGCTTCTCTCTCACGCTGTTCACCATATTTCATCAAGAAATAATTTGAACAAAATGAATACGTAGAGAGAAATTGATAACTGAGTTTTTCGTGCGCGTGCGTGATTACTTCTTCCAGTTGTCGGTTAGGAAAAGGAGAGGTGGTTTTGCAGTTGTTGGCAAGAATGGATGGAGAGAGAGAGAGAGAGAGAAGGGGGTACGAACCCGTGCGTGTGCAAGAACCTGGTCTTTGTACAAGGGAGGGGTATGGGGAGGACTATATTTATCTCATGGGATAGGAACTTGAATTTACCACCTCTTTGGAACATGTTTGGCTAAGCTTAAATATAATCAAAAGATAGTTTTAAGCAAAATTTAAAAAACGAATTGGGTAATTGACAAAAAAGGTTGAAGGGTCGAGGGTCAAACACTCGACACTGGTTCAAGAAAATTAGATTAGTTAATAAGTGAATCGAGCAATATTAGGATAAACTGGTTGGTTTTTAGGTAACGAGTTTTGAACTTTTAGTTTTCTCACTTAAAATCAAACCAGATTTCGAATTGAGAATACGATTTTTCCTGCGAACTGGCAAGTCTGGTTCGATTCTTGTATAATTGGTTTTGAGAGACTTTTTATGCTATGTATTTGCATAAATTATTTTATTTTCCTTCAAGTAAGAAAAGATGCGTTTACATGTTTACGATTAACTTATTTATAATCAATTTTAATTGATAAAAATTATATATTTAATTTTTTTCTTTTTTTCTTGCAAGTAAATTAATAAGTGAACTTTTTAAGCTTTTTCAAAGATGCAGTTTTGTATTACTTTTAAGTGTTTATAAATAATGGGTCATATTTTAATATGTGAATGATAAATAGATGGCAAGTAGTGGATCCTACCAAATGTTTAAATAATCAAACCTACCCAAAGTTTGACTTATCTTTTTGTTTAAAAATTAATGACATTACTCACCAGAGATAATTAGTGTCTATGTTGCCGTGGACCCTATTATTCATCGTTTAATACACGATGAATTAGGTTGATTATGAATAACATTATTTGCGATATATGGACAACAAATTAGGATTCTATTGTCACCTAATTATTTATGAATAATTAAAATTACTGTTCTAAGTTACACGAAACATGAATATAACTTCCCGCCTCATGCCTATATGGGAAAAAAAACATGGTAAATTCCATATGCTAAATGTTTTTATTGGATTATGGGTAGGCGTGGTTTGGTTCAATTTTGTTCTCTTCATAATCGAAGCAAGAACTAATGGTTATCTGATAATGGAAGCATTGGTTCCATATGTAATTGTGGAATTGAATTGAATTGTTCAAGTACGTTTTGATCCAATTCCCTAACAAAAAATTTCAAATAATTAATGCAAATTATCGTATAGAATTCTATCATCAAAAGGACACTCACATCCAAAATTAGACCGGTAAGCCTCATGCAATGCCAAACGTCAACTTTCATCTTTATACAAAATATCGTCAGATAAAAATCATTCACGAAATTAACAAATAAACATAATTAATTAAATAAACTGGTTGATTTAGAACCGACTCTTTACTTCTTTACTTTTGGTTCTAAGTACTAGTTTCAAATCAAATGATATTGATTTGGACTTTAAACCAAATCGAGTTATACTGACTGATCCCACTTTGATTCAGTTGGTTCATGCTATTTTGCCCACCTAAGTTTGATCACAATTATTTGTTATTATGCAAGCTACGATTTTTCACAAATCAAGCAAAGCAATGATAATAATCATTTAAGAGATTTCTTTTAGAATATTTTTAACAGAACATGCTGAAAAATAACGTAGAATATAATGAGCAAAATTTTAATTGACGATAGAGAATCATAAGAAAATTCTTTTTTTTTTTTTCAAATTATACCGTAGGTTAATTTGTTGATCGAGAGTTTTACGAAGTCAAATACACAAATTACTTAACTATGGAAATAAGTTTGAATTTCAACAGAAATTTAACCAATACGGTGCATTGAGCCTAGAGGTGGCAACCGAGCCGAGCGGTTTGTCGGCTCGACCGCTCGGCTCGGCAAAAACGAGCCTGAGCACGAGCCGAGCCTGCTCGGCTCGCCTGATGGGCGAGCTACTCGCCGAGCCTGCTCGTGGGCTCGTCGTTTATACGAGCCACGAGTCGACTCGGCTCGTATAAAAAAATTTAAAAACAAAAATTCAGTGACCGTTTTGTCCTTAAATTTTATTTTTTTTCATTTCTTTTTTCCCTATAAATTATGGGTGGGCAAAACCCAAACCAACCCGCACAAACCGCCCGAACCGACTCAAACAGACCGGTTTGGGTCGGTTTTTTCTAATTTTATAGTTGGGTTCGGGTTTTGGGCAAAGAAGTCAGGTCGGGTCGGGTCAAGGGTTAAGCCAGGAAAAACGACCCAACCCAACCCGAC
>CAIGRP010044715.1:0-13709 GCA_903798385.1 Fraxinus cuspidata
CAAATCTTTTATACCATTGTCTTGGGGTTTGTTTTAGGCCATACATGGATTTATTAAGAAGGCACACCAAGTTCTCATTTTCCTTTACTTCAAAACCTTTAGGCTGAGTCATATATATGGTTTTATCTAAAGAACTATATAAGAAGGCAGTCTTGACATCAAGTTGCTCTAACTCTAAATCAAATTGAGTTATAATAGCAAGCAATACTCTAATAGAGGTGTATTTCATAACAAGTGAAAATTTCAGTATAGTCTATTCCATCTCTTTGTGTGAAATATTTTGCTACAAGTCTTGTCTTATATGTTTTATGATTTGACTTTAAATCGTCTTTCTTAATTTTGTAAACGCACTTGCAATCAATTAATTTGCAATCTTTAAGTTTTTCTACTAAATTTCAGGTTTCATTCTCATGTAAAAAATCTGTTTCATCTTTCATAGTTGCAATCCACTTAGAAGATTTCTTCCAAGATACAGCTTCTTCATAAGAAGTTGGTTCTATATCAGAGGGATTAGATTCAACTTGAACATATACAAAATCTGCAAATTGAAATCTAGAATGAGGTCTTATTTGTCTCATTTCTCTATCTCTAGCAAGCTGATAATCCTATAGATCATGTGAAGGATTCGAGTCTTGATTATCATCCAGATTTTCATCATTAGAAATGATCTGTGGCTCTGTTTGAAGTGGCTCTACCTCAAACTGAGTCTAGTCATGAATTTTTTGCTCATCAAGATTAATCTTAGTAGTAATGAAATCATTATCAGTTAATTTTTCTCTAGTTTTGTCACCAAGACATGGAAAATCATCTTCATTAAAAATCACAAACCTAGTTATTATCAAGTTATAACCTCTGAAATCCCTAAACCATAGTCTATAAGATTTAACTCCTTCACCATATTTTAAGAAAACACACTTCAAGGATCTTGGATTCAATTTGGAGTCAATTTGATGTGCATATGCTATACATCCAAGGTCCTGAGATAGGAATAATCAAGCATTGATCCCGACCAAACCTTTTCAGGAACGTTGTTATTTAGAAAGCTGGAGGGACGTCTATTTATCAAATAACATGCAATTTTAACTGCCTCTCCCCAAAATATCTTTGGAAATCCTGAACTTATCAACATGCATTTTGTCCTTTCAAGAATGGTTCTCTTCATTCTTTTAATAATTCTATTTTACTGAAGAGTGTAGGTCACAGGGCTATGCCTTAAATTTCCACATTTGCTACAGTATTGATCACATTATGTATTGTAGAACTCAAGTCCATTATTAGTTCTTAGAATTTTAATCTTTTTACCAGTTTGATTTTCAATTAGTATATTCCACTCTTTAAAGATTGTAAAAGTATCAAATTTAGATTTTAATAAGAGAATCCAAACCTTCCTTGAGTAATCATTTACTGTAAGACAGTATCTGTAACCAGATACAATAGGTATAAGAGCAAGCCCCCATGAGTCACTATGTATATACTCAAGTACATTTTAAGACTTATATGTGCATGTCTTGAAAAGAAACCTAATTTGTTTCCCCATAATACAATGTTCACAAAAGGTTAGTTTTTGAACATTGTCCCTTCCAAAAACCCCTTGACATGAAACGAATTCTAAATTTTTTTCACCAAGATGACCTAGTCTCTTATGCTATAGCACAGACTTATCAGTATGTGTCACTAATTTTACAGCACTATTTAGTGAGATAGATTCAGCTTTTATAACATAGATTCTATTAATTTTTGGTGAGCGACAATAAGGTTCTAATCTCTAATTAAGTTTGTGAAGCCATTTTTAATCTCAATCTGGTATTTTTCATCATATAAAATACATAAAGATATGAGGTTTCTCCTTAGTGCTGGCACATACCTAGTATGCTTTAACATTATGTATTGACCATTTTCCAGTTTCAAAACAATATTGCAAATGCCTTTAATTTGGCATGGCTCATTATTTCCAAGTTTCACAAAACCTCCATCAAGATAGGAGAAGTTAGAAAACCAATTAATGTTGGGACTCATGTGAAAGGAACAACCTAAATCTAGAACTCAATTCTAATAAGACCTTTCCATTGGAGATAAGTAGGCTACCCCAACATTAGCCCTTGATTCTTTATAAGAGGCAGCAATGGCCAAAGAACGATTCCCAATATTAGATCCATTCTTTTGATCATTGGCCTTTTTATTACAGTATTTGATAAAATGACCTGTTTTTCTACAGTAATAACACTTTTTATTCTTTGTTTTTCCTTTATTGGTCTTCTTATCTTTTCATTTGTTACTATCCCATTTTTTCTTAACAAGATTCTTATCCTTATTGTAATTAGATTGACTAAAATTACTCAAACCCTTGACTTGAGGTTTTTGATTGGATGAAACATTTTTAACATGAAAAACTTTTTTATATTCAGATTTCAATTCCAGTTCTTTATTCAAAAGAGAACTGTGAATTATATCAACAGTCAAGTGACTTCTACCATATTCTAAGGCAATTCTTATATCCTTATATTTCTCTCCTTGTGAATTAAGTAGACCAACCACTTTCTGTTCATCAGAGATCTTTTCATCACAGTTTATCAAATCCAAAGTGATCCTATTAAATATGTCCATGTTTTCTTCTAAATCATTACTAAGATCTCTAAATAAAACACTTATTTAGTAGAGTCTTAGTGAGATACTATTTATCTAAAGCTGTCCACAATTCTACAGTAGTTTTAGTTTCCCTTACTTTCCTAATTACAGAATCAAATATGTGAAGAAACACAGTACTCCAGACTAATTCATCTTGCTTGGTTATCTTATCAACAGACAGATCTTCTGGCCAAGATTCATCAATAGCCTTAGCACATTTTAACTGTAGCATGAAAGCCCTAATTTTCATGTTTCAGAGGCTAAAGTCTCATTTGCCATTCCAAATCTGAACATCTACTTTAGAAGTCATGCTTTGCAATAGTGTAGTAATTGGAATCAGATAAGATATAAACAATAATATATCAAACAGAACAATTTCAAATAAACCAATTACAAGATAAAGATTGTAATCCAACTATGGGCAGGAAAAATTGATAGCCAGCTATACTTACACTAAGTAAGCATTAAATGGAGAAGATTCAATGCAAATAATTTCAAATTATTCACAAAATATGCAGTAGTTCAAAACAGGTATATGAATTTAAACCCCAATCAAGATATTACAGCACACACAAAGTAGCAAAATATAAATTTCAAGAACCAGTAAAACGTTTTTAATTTCCTTAACCAAAGACCTAATTCACCCATATTCTAGGGT
Organism: Fraxinus cuspidata; assembly: GCA_903798385.1. Classification (NCBI taxonomy): domain Eukaryota; kingdom Viridiplantae; phylum Streptophyta; class Magnoliopsida; order Lamiales; family Oleaceae; genus Fraxinus; species Fraxinus cuspidata. The sequence goes on from CAIGRP010044715.1 coordinate 3,284, forward strand.
TCTCTAAGGGATCCCTACACAAAGGTAAATTTAGGGAGGTTTTGGAGATCCCTTTAAAAAAAAAAAAAACTTTAACCGTTTCTTTTAAAGGGAGAAGGGTTAAGTATTCATTACAAGAATTGTGAACATAAAAGAAATACTCGAAAATGCCAAGAATCAACTCTAGGTTCAAATCCAAGGAAGATCTTCAAAAATATTAACAGATCGCCTCAAAAATGACATTTACTCTAAAGTAGAAAAGTCAGTTAAAAAGCATATCAAGGTTTTTTTTTTATTTAATGAAGATGGATAAAATATTTTCTCGCTCTAATAACACTATTGGTCCCAGATATTATGAATCGATTACTCAACGCTTTGAACAAAAAAAACACAAAGCAGAAAAACAAGAAATAAACGAATACAAAGGATTTTTGGCCAAAGACCCAGAGGTTTGGTGACCGTTATCTAACGTCTAATCCTCTGTTGAGCATCCGTTAGGATTAAGCTTAAATCCACTAACACTGGCAAAAATAGGCAAAGTTCCGATTACAAGAACACAAAGCTCCTTGATCTCTATCAACTTATAGAAATCCTCTCAAGAAAAGTGGAATCTCACACAAGAGAAAACACTATATTTTCTCCCTTACAATCACTCAGTGTGTATAGAGAAAATCGCTCAAAATATACAAAGAGGATGAAAACGAGAGAGAAAACTGCTAGGTTTCCAAGAATGAAAACCCTAAAGTCATCAGCCAGTATTTATATGAAACAATGCCAATTTATCATCAAACGGTTCATATTCAGCCACATGTCAATCATCCATTAAAAACGGCTTTCTAATTTAAAAATGTATTCAACCAGTAACTCCAGATTCTTCCACTTACTGGTCTAACATGTTGGGCTAACAATCGGGCCATAGTAACAATCCAACCAGCAGCAAATAGGTAGATATTTGAGTCTCACAAAATTCAACAATCCAACTTCTACAAGAGTACATAGTTTCGCAAAGAAAGCATTTATAAATACACAAAACCCATATAGAAATTGCAGAAAAATTGCTGAACCACAAGCATGATATCAAGAGAGGTAGTGGTTTCAAACTTTATCAATACTCATGTATGAAAATTATGAATGCATCGAACTTTTTTCAACAAAAATATGAATCTATCTGCAACCAAGTCAATAAGTTTCCAATATCAGCCCAAAAATCACAATTGAAGCACATATTTATACAAAAAATTAGCAGGAAACAAAAATTGATTCAATATATGAACATATCTAGACTGCAATAAGCATATTCAAAAAGAAAGAAAAAGGGGATTCGGTTTCTATTCAATTTCTTCATTTTCCACTCATCTTGCCATGAATAGCCCAATGGTTTCACTGCAGAATTCCCACAATTTGTACTCATTTCTCCAAAGATTTTCAACATGAAAAGTAGATCTAGAAAAAAAAGTTTCCAAATCTAGAAAAAAACAACAATAGTGGGCAAATGTAACACAACTTACATGATCCATTTCAATCTTTAAATATTCCTAAAATTGTAAGCCATGGTGAAAAAATCGCCACAATTTAAAACATAGCTGGAATGAACTATAGATATAAATAGAGAACAAATTGCTAAATTTTAAGGTTAGTCGGAAAAGAGAACAAATTTCCCACAATTTGTACTCAATTCTTCATAGATTTTAACAACCGTTTCCATATCTAGAAAGAAACAGAAAAATGGAAGCCACCAAAGAATATTATAGAAATGAAAAAGGAACGCTCATCTCTTGGATGAAAAAATGTCGTATGAAAAAATGATTTTTTTAGTCGAAAATCATTTTTTTAAGAGGTGTTCATTACTAGAATATTGAGAATAAAAATGCGTTTAAAAATCAAGAATACAAAGTAAGCTTCATTATCTAAAAATTCGTTTTAATCCAAATTATTTTTCAATCACATTTTAGCATAAAAACACATTTTTTCTTTACTTTTTAATCACATATTTTCTATAAAATTACTATTAAAAAACTCATTTTTTGTGGAAATTAAGGCTCAAACATGGGCTAAGTATCATTATAAATAAAGATGGAGGATTATAAGTGCAATTAATAAAACAATGGTGCAAATATTCTCCATCGTTAAAAAGTAAACTTTGAAAAAGACCACTATACCCATTATTTTTCATTAAATTAAAAGTAAAATAAATATAGACCTTGTTTACTGGGATTAAAATCGAACTTTTTAACAAATTTTGATAAAAATTGTTGAAATGTGTGGTTGAAAAATTGTGAATCTTATTAAATATGTAGTTAAAATTAATGTTTAACTTTGAATTAGATTAAAATATTAATTTTAATTTCCACCATGAGGACATAAAAAAGCAAGGAAAGGCTATTTTAGTAATAGTCACCAAAACCATGTCCAGCTTCTTAGTCCCCGTTCACACCCTTTAGCTTCATCGTCCCTCCTCATCCCTTCCCGTGACACAGCATATACATACACATATACGTATATTTATCCCACCTCCCTCTATATATATTTACTCACACAGTTCTATTAACTATATTTGCATGTAAAGATCAAATAGCAATCGAACTCAGAATGGGATTGTGCTTGTCACGCGATAATAAATCAAAAGTGGAGAAGAGGCCGCCGTCAAAACGGATAACGAACCACTCGGCGGCAGCGGCTGGTGGCCGAGGAGGTGGAGGTGGGAGCACGAGGTTTCGGTCTTCGAGGAAAGAGGAGAACCTAATTCATGAGCAAGCTTTGGCGGCGGCGATACTTGTTCAGCAGCAGTTGCACAATGGCGGCGCTTCTACATTTGATCGATCGACTTCCTTAAGGTATCCGAGTGGGAACTCTAAGAGGAATCAGGCGTTGAATCGGTGCTCAAGCTCTCGGACTCGGTCCCTCACCGATCCTATGCTTCAACCTCACCAACTCATCAATCAGGTGAATCTAGATTGCATTTCCTTTTTTGATTTTATTTAGTTATTAATCTATTTAATTGATTAATTTCATAGCTTTGGAATGCTAATTAATGTTAATTTTAGTTCGTTCTAGTAGATTGGTGATGGTTTTGCGTTGTGAAATGTTGGTTTAATGTGAACAATTGATAAGCTGAGCTTGAGTTGGTAAAGTTTCCAAAGTAGTGATCAAATTCGAGAAATCGTGATTTGAACTCTACGATGATTGGTCCTTATTCAATAATAATGTCAGCTGTAAAGTTGTAAAGTAGAAAGCTTTATTGGAGTTTGTGTTAAGATATTAGGCTGGTCGAGAAAGTGACGACTGGCTGTCGATATTGTTTATCTTTACCATTGGTTTATTACCTATTGGTGTAATTTTCCCTTTTTACCAGTTTGAATAGTTACCGTCTTGCTCTGCACTTTTATATGATTCTGACAAAAGTTTGTAAATAATAGAGTAAATATGATTTTGAATCTTGATTCTTATTTTCACATTTTTATTCCTTTTTTTTTTCCTCGCCTCAGAGAACCAAGTTTGTCTCCCTTCCTCCTACCAGAGCATCCAAAGTTATTCTCTATGATTCAAATTGTTTATATCCTTTATTTATGAAAGCAAACAACATCCTTTCAAGCTTTGGACTATCAAATATCAATTATCTATTCATCTATTCAAGCTAGAAAAGTTTTATTATCCTTGGTCTTTTGTTAGCGAAAACTCACTTAGCAATTGTCGCAACTAACAAACTGTCCTCAAAATGTAGACTGTACGGACCATTAAGGTGTCATAGACAAAAGAAGGTTCAACCCCTTTCCTACTTATTATGTCCGTATGAGTTGTTAAATGGCTATTGTTTTACTCCTGTTGGTTGGAATGGGTGGTGTTTACCCTTCTTTGACTGTTTTGCCATTATGCGTGGTGGCAAGAAACCATTATTCATATGGTAAATTAAGATGATTTGCACTGATTTTTCATGTTCAAAATGATTCAAGTTTATGACTTTTCCTGTTTTCTGGTCTCTCACTTAGATGGGATTCCAAGTCTTTCTAATCTTCTGTTACCTTATCTTCAGCATGGTGCCATGAAAGCTAAATATGATTTTGTCTTGCTGAATTTCGTGAATTTGATTCGAGAAATTTATTTGCTTGTGTTACCTTCTGCATCATCCTTATAACAAAATTTTCTATTTGACAGGATATCAAGCTTGATAATCTAGAGACCAACCATTTTGTCCTTGTCCATGGTGGTGGTTTTGGTGCCTGGTGCTGGTATAAAACAATTGCTCTGTTAGAAGAAGGTGGATATAAAGTTACTGCAATAGATTTGACTGGTTCTGGGATTCATTCATTTGATACAAATAGCATTACAAATCTTTCCCAATATGTGAAGCCACTTATTGATTTCTTTGAAAAGCTTGCTGATGGGGAAAAGGTTAAATATTTAGACCATTTCTTTAGTTTGTTTCCATCTACATTGATATTTCAGATTTCCTTTTTTCTGTAGTTGGAGGGGTGGACAGGACACAATTAGAATAGTAGAAGTAAAAAGGACTAATATTGTATGTGGGTAAATAGATTTCTTATGTTCAGCAAAGCATTTCATTAAGATGCTAATTCTCTCTCAAATCTTTTATCGTAAACCAACAACTCTGATATAGATCAACGACTTGCCATTTTTAAATAAACTTCTGTGGCTAAACTATATTAAAGAGACTGAACACTTCTCTGAAGGATATTTGTCAGCTATTTCCCAATTTGACATTCTGAAGGTTGGTGAAGTGCTAAAGCTCCACATATTTTCTCACAGTTAGTTATTTTTTCTAAGGGCCTTGTTCTTGCTATTTTTTAACTGTATATATGCTATTTGAGACTTCCTCTCTGTAGCTGCAAACCTTGGTTTTGGACTTTTAAGGATTTGTGAAATATTGCATTGTCGTCAAGGCTGCAGAAGTATCATGTGTAGTAGCTTGAATTTAACACTACAAACAATTGGCTTCTAAGTATTTCTGGGTGCTCAAAACTGACCTTGAACTTACTCCATTAACATAACAATATAATTTTTGTCTAGATATTTGTGTATTCATTTTATCTGCAAAGAATTTCTCTATGCAGTTACATGAATACTGAGTTTTACAGGAAGAAGTATGATTTGTTCTCAATTATCTCCTCCATACATGCAGGCAATTTTAGTAGGACATGATTTTGGTGGTGCATGTATATCATATGCAATGGAGTTGTTTCCATCTAAAGTTTCCAAAGCTGTTTTTATTGCTGCTGCTATGTTGACTAGTGGGCAAAGCACCCTCGAGATGTTCTCTGAAAAGGTTCGTTTCTGTTCTGGTGATTTCTGCATGCAATGGATTGCAGGCAAAGAGAAGGAATCTCTGGTTTCAAATCTGGGCCTGTTTTTAACCAATTTTTTTGGACTTCTTACTTGTGCTGATTGGGGGGAACTAGATGGAGATAATATACAATTTTAAATAACCTTCTGCTGCACTAAACTGATTACTTATTAAATTTTAACTTGTCCGGGTCAGATACTGTGTTTAAATGGACGAGTGACTGATTAAGACATAATCAAAAGCACTTTTGCTTTGCCTTTCAAGGATTTCTGACTAGCACATTCAGAAAACCTTCGACTACCGAAACTTATCCACTACTGATGTGAAGCTAAGATTCTGTAAGCACAATGGATTGAATAAGTCAATGCTATCCTGACCCGCTCTTAGTCATCAAAAGAAGAAAGCCAAAGGGAGAAGAGATGTTTTCACGCATTATATTTTTTGCCTCAAAACCAATCACACCCTGGTTATTTCAACCAAAATCTGAGAAATTAGGTTCTTCTGCAATAAAAGTAAAAAAAATCATTCTTTTAAAAATTAGTTCGCCGTTATTAACCTGAGCATAGCTTTCAGCTGTGGCATACAGGCTTAGTATGTGTTGAGTCTTTTTGCTGAAGCACCGGTACATCTTTTATCTGTTCAGAGGTTGTGATTTATTTTACTGCATTGAACGTTGACTTTCTACTATTGATTTAATTTAAGTGACATGTGATTAATTTGCAGGTGGATTCAAATGATTTAATGCGACAGGCTCAGATATTTCATTATGCTAATGGGAACAATCAGCCTCCAACTGCTATTGACTTCGACAAATCTCTCTTAAAGGAATTATTATTCAACCGAAGTCCTGCCAAGGTATGGTCTGCTGAAAGTAAATTGTTTTCACTTTGGTATATAAGCACCCATCAAGCATTACTGTATGTATTCACTGAATACAAAATGGAAGGCTGAAAATGTTGATCCTAGAAAAGTTTGTGATTATGATTCAGTAATGTGTACCTTCGATGTGTCAAACAAGATTCTAGATGTTACACATCACGTATGGACATGTCCATGCCTCTAGCCTTGTCAGCCATATAATATAATAAATTTCGTGCCACGCTGAAATCTCATGATCATGAAAATAATATCCTAAACTGCTTGGACATACTCTGTATTTGCATTATAGTACAAAATGCTGAAATCTTTTCCAACAATATTAGGCCATTTTACGTTTAGTTACCTCCCTCTTCTAAACAGGAGCGTCTTGAAGTCTATGCAAAATATGCTCCTGACCCACCTATGTATTGTAGACTGCCAACTCATCATCATCTTGTTGAATATATTTATATATTCCTAGATGGCTGAAAACAAGCTTTCACTAAATGTTAAATACCCCACTAGGCTCATGTTTTACAGTTGATCTTGGAAACATAAGAATACTGAACTTTAGCGAGTCGAAATTGTTGAGCTGAAGACAAGACTGCAGCCAGATGGTGCAAACCAAGTGAAAGGAATTACGTATTAATTGCCTCCTTTGGAGAGTCATAAATTTCACACTATAACAACTCATGTGGTATGATTAAAGATATAGTGAAAAGTCCTGTTTAGAGGACCTAAATTTCATCATTATGTGTCATAAATTTGCAAATTCTGATGCATTGGACTATTTACTCCTTTCTAATTCCTTATTCTTTCATTTCGCAGGATGTTGCATTAGCTTCAGTATCGATGAGGCCAATCCCTTTTTCACCAGTTTTGGAGAAGCTCTCTCTTTCTGAGACGAAATATGGCTCCGTGAGACGTTTTTATATCGTAACTCCAGAAGACAATGCTATACCTATAGCTGTACAGGAAAGTATGATATACAAAAGTCCCCCAGAGAGTGTATTCCATCTTAAAGGTGCTGATCACTCCCCTTTTTTCTCAAAACCTCAAGCATTGAATAAACTTCTGGTGGAAATCTCAAAGATCCCATGAATTTAGTTTCCTCTGACTAATCATTTCCCTAAGTTCGTCTTTCCCTATAGAGTTTTACTGATACGATTCAAGCATCATTATCTGCCTCCATCCCGACCTCGATCCAGATATGCTATTGCAGAGTCAGCACACATTTGAGCTGACATGTAGATGCATATCTAATCCCCCTCCCATACATAGCAATAATTAGAAGTTTCTCATCATTTGACGAGCCATGTCAATGACCTTTTTATTTAAGTTTCGAAAATAAGGAGGAAACTACTACTTTTTATGAATGTTTGGCTAAGCATAGAAAAAAATGTAGAAGTACTTTTAAAAGTAAGTAAAGACTTCTAAAATAGTAGGTTTCTAAATTTAGAAGTTATACTTCTTCTTTGGCAACCATGTTATGCCCAAAAAAAAAAAAAAGAAAAGGTTACTTTAAACTAACTTTTATGCTGGATATATTTAGGCCAAGCATAAAAGTTAAATTTAAGTACTTTTACATTTTTTCTGTAGCCGAACGTGCTGAAGCATATATTCAGTATACTTTGGGTTAAATTTGTAACCTTTCTGTTGCTGTCTTGTTTGGTTTAATAAGTTAATGTTATGTATATAGTACCATTTTAATGTTATTTATGTAGTTCCATGCTTGAGATTAACACCACATGAAGTTCAAAGGATATAATTAGCATGCATAATTTCATTATTAGAATCTCCAAATTGTATGACTAGGATAAAAATCACTAGATCTGCAAGATTATTTAAATTATATCCATAATTCCATTTTTAGAATCTCCTAATTATATGAACAGGGTAAAAAAACAATAGATCTGCAAGATTATTTTAGCTGTCGAATGTATGATTTCGTTTTTCTTTTTATTGTGTGTGCGTGTTGAAGGTACGAATTTAGTCGTATGTTTTCTAACTCAACTTTGGTCGAGCTGGAGTGAATCAATTCGAATATTATTCTTTTGACTCGAGGAAAATTTGTACTTTTCATCCCTAATATTTGTGAAACGTGACAAATTTAGTTTCAACCTTTCTCAGGATAATTCATCCCCACCCTTTAATTATGTAGTAAAACTCACAATTCCCTCCATTTTGGCCATTAAATAATAGATTTGCTCTTCTTTTTAATTAAACCAAAAAAAAAAAAAATGTAAAACGATCAAAAATAGGGAAAAAATTTGCATTTGGAGTTATTACTTTCTAAAATACAAACTAATCTAACTTAAACAATTAAATATATATTAACACAAACTAATTTAAAAAATTTCATCTTCCCCAACCAAACTCCTCAACATCTAATGGAGCCATGATTATTGTTACCGGTACATTTAGCTCTTTTTGCACCTTAAAACATTACTAAGGTAAATAATATATGGGTGATTTCATTGTTCGTATAGACTTTTGCAAGTATCTTGAGTCATAACAACGTAAATGTAGTTATCGTACTACCGAAATGACAATTGAGTTGTTCTGATCGTTACTTAAACTTCTTGTACTTTGCACTTCTCAAAACAATATTATTGAGGATAATATATCATTTTTAATAGAGATCCATTAATTTGGTTCGATGGAAAGGTCAAATAATGATCGTTATGTGGTTTCACTAGAATAATTAACAACATATACACCATGAGCAATGAATGAATCAAAATATTTTCCTTGTTTTCCAACATTGTAGGAGGGGTTATTCACTTTTCTAACTCATTGAAACAACGTTACTAATGCAGGATAATATTTCTAGGGGTGTGCAATTCCCCGATCCATTACGTTACCATATCGACGTGTCATTATCGTTGTATTGAAACGAGAATGGAGTCATTATTATCGTTACATATATATTTTGTACTTTTTACGTGTTGAAACATGATTAATAAAGCAGAATAAAACTTACACGTGTGTGTAAATCTCATATGCGCTTGGCTGCATTTTGAATATTTGTATGTGATGATGAGGGAGTCATTTTTATCACATGCACATTTTGCACTTTTCATGTATTGAAACAACATTATTAAGATAGAATAAAATCTGCATTCGTGTTCCCTTGCTCATATGCTGGTGCAAACATTTTTGAGCTATAATAGCATGAGTGTCCCTAATTTAGTATAGAAACAGTAGTATTGTTGTTATGGTCATTACATGCACATTTTGCACTTTCACGTCTCAAAATAATGCTACTTAGTAAAAATAACAAATTTTAAAGGAAATTTGTTGATTTAGAACAACGAAAATTCAACATTATTGACATCATGTGGTTTCAGTAAAATGAACAACATAGATACCATTATCATTAAATGACTCAAGATCGTTTGTTTGTCCTTCATCGTTTTAGGAGTGTCGTTATTGTTATACTAAAATGATAATAAAATTGTTGTGATGGTCAAATGCATGTTCAAGACTTTTTATGTCTTGAAAATTACGTTACAAAAAATTATTAACATTTCCAGGCGCTTACATTTCTGACTGTTCATGGAAGAGTTTTGAGGTATAATAGCACGAGTGTCGTTGCTGTGGACAACCGATAAAGAAGAGAAACATACGTTATAGTAGGAAGAATTAGAAGGGAGAACGTGAAGGAGAGAAAATTAGGAGGGAACAATTTTGTTGTATTGAGAACTAAGATGTAATGAGTGTAGCGATTGAAAATTTTCATATTTTAAAAGCGATAGTTTTTCCCAAATTCTTGTGAGGAAGAAATTCATGTTGGTACAAGCTTTCTCCAATTTATATGTGCACTTTAAGTTGGTCGTGTAATTAAATATGCTCACTTAGTCTAGCCTATGTTAATTATGTTTTACTTATGAAAATTTATTTTGCGACAAATTATACTTAAGGTTTAAGTTATGTTTTATCTTCAAATTGTATTAGAGTTAGGAGCATTAGTATTCCAATATCGGGCTCTAATCGTAGTTCAAATTATTTCGTGGATAAAGGCCTCAAGGAATACAAAAATCCATTTGGATATATAGGGATCAAGACAAAGTAGTTAGAAATTTTTAGTTTATCTTGTTTTTTTTTAAGCCTCAATCACATTTTCAAGAGACCTCAAACATGATAAAGTCCAAATTACCAGAAATTTAGGGAGGTTATTGATTGATTTAATTCCAAATTCTAGGACTTCTAGTTGAATTGAAATTCATCTAAATTAAGAAGGAATTTCAGCCATTTAGGACTCTATTGTAACCAAACACAAGCACATGC
>CAIGRP010044722.1:0-17889 GCA_903798385.1 Fraxinus cuspidata
TTTGTGGTTTAGTATACCTTGTGGGACCCAAGAGAAGATAAAACCATGAGCAAATAAGTCGCTGCAACCACACAAAATAAAAATCTAAAGTCATCAAAGAAACAACAGACCATTTGAAGTCAAATTCAGAAGCTTGGCTAATGCTATTGTTTATATGTCATTGGTACATCTACTGAAAGAGTTACATATTCAACTTACCGTTCAACTAATCTCGATTTCAATTATCAGTCAATCTTACCCAAAAAAAAAAAATAACTTTCCTCAAGGAATTCATGTTTTATACAAACATCACCTCTAATTAATAATTTATGGTGTGTTTGAGCCACATTATTTTGGAAGAATGTATTCTGGAATAGTAGATTGATGGAGAATTTGTGATTAAAAAAGAAGGAAAAGTTATTGACGTGATAGAAAATATTATTTTATTGAAGAATGTGTGGTTGAAAATGATTAGAAGAATGAGAATGAAAATTTTAATGTGTATCAAACAGGGGCTTAATTCAAGATTTTTACTTTCACTAAATACCATGCTATTAACTCCAATGGTTCCAAAGCTCTTCAATTTTACACACAAACTTTACCCATATTTTCTGCAATCTTTAAATTTCACATTTTACTACAAGAATCTTAATTCTACGACATCTTAGAGAATTAAGAAAAATCCATCAAATTTTAATAATTACAAATTATAAATGTTTTTATAATTGGTATCACGGATTCAAGTGGACAAGTAAAAACATACCCAATGACTTTACCTATTAAAGATCACAACAAAAATGTTTACATACAAATCAGCTAATAACGACTTTAGATTATTTGCAAAAATGAATGATTTGTGTGTAGACTATACATTAACACTATAAATTAAAATAGAATAAACATTATAATTCAATAATAAACAGTTAACTTAATATAACATAAAGATGAGAAGAGATTTAGAAAAAAAAGTTTAGGGAGTCAACGTTGTTCTAAAGTTACGTTGCCTTCCCTTCGTGCGGATATTTTGGCACTATACTATTCCAAGTTAAAATCCATATAGTTTACAGTCGATTCTTTTTTTATAGGCATGACCATATGGAGATAAAGAACGATACTTTATTGAGTTGCCAAAATAGTATATAAATATAGTATGAAATATATGAGTTTTTTTTTTCAAATTATGTTTTTCCCAAGTTTTTTCTAAAACAATGAAAACAACTCCGTTTATAGGAACAAACATTCATGAAAATAAATCATATTTAAGTATAAGTTACAGTCTAAATTATGAGATTTAATTTTGTATTAAAAGTTAATATTAAAAATATTTATTGTGGAAGTTTAAAACTTTAAAAAAATGTTACTACAATTGCTAAGTTACTTTTAACATATTCAAAACGACATTTAGAAGTCATATAATAAAAACAAAAGAAAAAAAGCAACTTATAAGTGATAATGTTCCCTTGAACATGAGAGGCTGATTTAGAATGGTGCTGTCACAAGCGTGCTTTTGGGCATGCGCATCAATCCCATTTAAAAACACCAAGGACAAGACAGCATTTGAAAAAGATAGCATTGCGAAGAAAAAAAGATTGGGGAGGGGGTTGGAAAGGGTGGGGGATATATTTTATAGGATTAAATTAAATTCTAAGCCAATCACTTGCACAAATTATAATTCCATGGACCCCATTCATACGTTCCCTATTGCAGCTTATTCGAAGTATAACTTATTATTAGAATCAATCATTTCATCCTAGCTTAACTAAATAAGTAAAACATGTTCTTCATATAAGTAAAGAAAAAATCGCTATTACAATAGCATATGATCCTAACAAAAAGTCGTTCAAATTACACATAAAAAACTAAGGAAGAAAACCCGATTAAAAGAAGTGGAGAACCGTTTCATACTATAAACCAAAACCTAAACAACTCAGTTAAGAGTTTGCGACATATGGGGATGGACCAATATAAACATAAGGCAATTGGTTCATCTAGGATGTATGGTTTGTTGAATACAATGATGTACGGTCTCCTTACTCCCTACTAGATGTGAAAGTGAAAGTCGTAAAAAATTGACGGATTGCTTTCGAAACCAATTCACTCGAGTGACACAGAGGTTTGATTAAAATAATATTAAATTTATAAGTAACAGTGTGTTTGATGTACATTTTTTAGGAGAGAATGCATTTTTTTATGTGATGGTAAATATGTGGTTGAAAAAGAAGGAAAAGTTATTGATGTGATGAAAAATATTATTTTATTGAAAAATGTATGATTAAAAATGAGTAAAAAAATGAGAATGAAAAAGAGAATGTGATTTGATGTACATTTTTTAGGAGAGAATGCATTTTTTTATGTGATGGTAAATATGTGGTTGAAAAAGAAGGAAAAATTATTGATGTGATGAAAAATATTATTTTATCGAAAAATGTATGATTAAAAATGAGTAAAAAAATGAGAATGAAAAAGAGAATGTGGCTCAAACAGTAGCTAAATATGGAACTGAGAAATAATTCACATAGTCCTGTTTTGAGACCTATTTTTTGTGTAGACATTTTATAATAACTGATTAATGGAGAGTGTGTAATTAAAAATGATGTAAACGTTTTAAGTTAAAAATGAACTAAAAAATTATTATTGTGTTGCAGACATTGTGTTGCTTAGTTTATAATATTAGCTTAGTAGTAGTACTAGCTAGGTTTCCAACAACTGGTTAGGTAGGTCATTGACTTTTAATAAATGCGCATTATCACAAGGTAGAATTTATATCCGCGTGATGCATCATTTATTTTAAAGAAATGACAGTCTAATGAAGATATCATTCAAATAGATTATCAAAGCATGTGAATGTGATGGATCTATAACTTGATAATTTTACCATATTTTTCACAATTACATTAAAGGGTAAAAACTATTTACTATTTTCCATTTCTTCAAAATTATTTTATTTTTTCTTACATATGAGATTCAATGCTTAAAAAAATTGATATAGACTGTACCGGCCATACGGCTTTTCGTCAATTATTTGATGTAATTCATAACTTGAGGAATAATAAATAAACTGGATAATATCATTATTAAACATAATTGAAATTGGGATTGGAATTTTTTAACTGAAAAGAGGAAACAAAGTAGCAAAATAAATAAAATTCTGAAAAGTGCATTTACCCAAGAGATTTCGATTTCCAATAGTAGATACGCATTTTGTCAAACCTACCTTTTTTCTTCACGCGTGCTCTATGATCCAAGGGTCGAAACTCCATCCGGATTACACGGAAAGGGTCCTTCTTTCCCCAATCCAACGGTTCTGATTCCCCTCCTTTGACTCCCCTCACATTTCCCTATATACTCCCACGCTGTTACTGCGTTAAATTCACTCTCCCATAACCATACTTTCACACCCACTATTATTATTTCACACTCGTGTTGCTTTATTTTTCAAGAAAAGAAAAGTTATTCCTCATCTTGAAGCTCAACACAAGAACTCTCTTGGTTAAATCTTCTGTTTTTTCTTTTGGGTATTCTCAAATTTCACTCTTCTGCTGTTTTTATTAGGTTCTTGGAAAATTTGCTTTGTGAACATGATTTTATTTTTGAACATGCGTGTACAAATTGATGGATCTTGGATGAGTAAGAATATTATACCGTGTTTATGGGTGTTTATTTATACACGGAGGTTATTTATTTTGTTATTTGAGAGATTTGCTCTTTATATGTGTTTTTATGGCATTCTTTTTCTTTTTTTTTTAAATTGTGAGTGTCGTTTTAATCTGATTCTGAATTTTGTATGTGTCTATTAGATTTGAGAGTCTGGGGGTATAACAAATTATGAATCTTTGATGAGTATGAATATCTGTATGGTGTGTATTTATATATGAGGGTTATTTTAGTTTGTTATTGAAGAGAAAGATTAGATTTTAATATTATTCTATGGCTGATCTGTGAATATTGTTTCTTATTTTTATGGGTTTTGCCTTCGATTTTCTGATACGTATATGTCTTCTGTATTCATAATTTGGACATTTGCGTTTTTTTCCAAAATACCTTAGTTAAAATGTTTATTACCTGCATTTCTTGGTTTTCGACTTTCTCTATTGTCCTTAAATTTGTTTTGAAGTTGCCTTAAGAATTAGCTTATTGTTAAGATTTTTTTGAAGTGTGCCTATTCTTTCTAGTATTTTTTAAAGGCTAGCCATTTGGTTGTTGATCTCTCTTTGTGCCTATGTTAATATGTGGTTCCAATTGTTTCACTTCAGAATAGGCTTGTGTTGAATCTGCAATCTGGGCTGAAGAAGTGGATAAACATGTCGTGGACGTCTCGTTATTGTGGAAAGTGTGTGCGATTGGTTGCATTCTTTTGGGTTATTGTGTAATTTGATTTCATTTGGTGAGATTCCTTCTTCCTTCCTATCACTTTCTCAGAAGCTCTCACTGTTTATGCATGTTTAATATCATTATTAGTGTGGATATTCTAATGAAAAAATTCACACGTTTGTAATATTTACATGTTTTCCATACACAATCCTTTGTATTGATAGGCGGACGCCCATTATTATGCCTAATGTCTCCCGGTGTTCGCTTATATATATTTGGATTTGGTTTGAATGTTCAGCATCACGCTAAGGGGCACTGCATTAAGAAAAACTGGCAGTATGTTAAACTGATTTAGAGAAACGCTAAAGTTGTCTAAGATTTACATGGGTACTTGTAATTGTGAGGAAATTGTTTCCAAATTCACTTCCAAGGCTACAATTTTACGCTGCTGAGTGCAACCTGAGAATTTTTCAGAAATTTGAAAAAATAAATAAAATCTTTATTGTGATTCAGCTTAAGCTAGGATATAGTGTTTTCTAATATTTTCCGAATGTTGTTTTTTTAACTGCTATGATTAGTTGCCAACACTGGAGGTTGATATTTTAAATTCTATGATTTTTTACCCTTTTCATGTGTCAATAACAATTCTAAGGTGGGAATATTTTACAGGTGTCTTGTCCAGTGGTGAAGTTTCCATTTACTTCTATAGCGATCTACTTAAATTTTGTTGGAGCGGTGAGAATGTACATTGCATTTGCCCAAAAGAAACATAGTAAAGTGAAAGAAGTTGGTAAACTTAAGATGAATGTTGGAGCTATTGCTTTCTATCAATTGATGCAAGTTCGTCAGGTGAGTGTGCTTCCTGTTTGCAGTTATTTTGTTGTACGGGTATCTTGCTTTAATCTCAGTTTGAGATCGAATTAATACGTAATACTAAACTTATCTCAAGTCATTGGGCTCCAATTTATTTCTATTGTGTCAGATAATTTTTTTAAGGATTCATGGGTTAGAATTTATTTCTTTCTCTTGTTTAGGTCTTTTAATTCCAAGGTATTATTGGAAGCTAGCTCATGAATATCTTTTGCTTACAGGCTGAATATTTCCGTCAGTTGCTTAAACCTGTTACGTAGTCTTGTTCGGTAATCACCTTGTAAGACTGGGATTGGTGGCCTTCTTTTTTGGTAATTGGTTGTGTTGAAAATTTTCGAATTAGCATCGAACGCAAAAACTATTGAACAGACCAAACAGCTCTCTTTCACTAAGATGGATACACCTTAGTTGTACCACAAACGTCTTTTTAGTTAGTTTTTTTACCATAAAACTTTCGTCCAATTTGAAATAGAAGAGAACCCTTTTGGAAGCTGCAGGCTTGTATATCATTGAAGTTGTTAACTGTTCCAAATGCATAGTGACCGGAAATATTTCCCTCAAAATCCCATCCTTCCTCTTCCTGATCAAGTGGATGGTTACTGCATGAGCAAGACTCCTATTGCATCCATCTTTGGTGGAACAATTCTGCCCTCAGGTATAAAACCTTCTAGGCCCTTACATGGTGTTGACTTTCAGACCTCTGAGGCATGCCCAAGGAATTTTATAGTCTTTGACCAAACAAATAATAGAAGCCAAATAATGTTCCATCCTGAGATTGATTCTAAGTTTCCTCATTTTGATTTTGGTGGTGTTGGTGTGTCTAACTGCCTAGACAACGTTGGTTGGAAGGATAAGAAAGAAGACGAAGAAATAACTTCTTTTAAAGAAGATTCTGATGATATTGATGCTCTGTTGAGCACAGAATATGAAGAAACTGAAGAATACGAGGATGATGAGGTGAGCACAGCACGAATGGATGCAAACTATGAGAGTGATTCTTCAGGTTCATGTTCTAATTATGAATCTCTTTCTAGAAAGAGGAGGTCACCTCCTTCCGAGAAGTCTTCTAATGACAAGAATCAGAAGATGAGGAAAATGGTGAATGCATTAAGAAGTATTGTTCCCGGTGCCAATCAGATGAGTACTGTAGCTGTTCTTGATGAAGCTGTTCGGTACCTGAAGTCTCTCAGGGTTGAAGTGCAGGAAATGGGAGTTGGAAATTCAACAAAATATACTTGAATAATATCACCTGCAGCAATGAAGAATGCAGTCGTTTTAGTCACCAGATCAGTTAGTTTCGTAAAGCCCTGAACTCTGAGTTGATGTACCCTAACAAAGTTTGGGAGCACGTAGATGCACCTGAAGCCTCTCTCTCTCTCTCTCGCAAAATTTGTTACAAGACGTTATCTTGTAACTAGACGTCTAGCCGTGTTCAAAGTTTGATGATGCTTAGGTTCCCACAGGCATTCCAGCCTTAAGGGTCCTCTTACGTATGTGAACAGAATGAATGTAAAATGTTCCCAGGCATTATGGACGACAGTTGATTTGTATTAGGCTTAATCTGTTTCCATCTCTGTACTATGTCCAATTTCTTGCTTGTTTGTTTCATTGTTATGTCAAAACACTATAACAATAGTCAATAGATAAGTAATTCCGTGTGTTTTCTTTCCCTGCTCTGTGACCTTTTTCTTTTACACGTACATGCATATATATCTTATTTTTCATTGCACGCGATACTGGATTAGATGTCCATTATGGCTAAATGGGGTGCTATTTATTTTGCCCATTTTTGAGATTATAAATTTGTCAGACTTTATTTTTTAACTATATATTTTATTGGATTCACAATTTTTTGTCGCTTTTTGATCCACACATGTTATGGGGCTCATTAGTTTATAATATCAAACAGCTTTGTCAAGCAAGGGCAACGTAGTAATCTTTTACTTAATATTTATTGCTTTATTATTTACATTTTCTTCCAAAATTTTACGTGCATTACACTTGCTATTATCATCAGGGGGTGCAGAAAAAACCACGATTTTGTGAAATAAATAGATGGAATTATGGAAGGCAACAAAAAATAATTTGTAATTGACACTAGAAGCATGCAAAAATGAAAGTCTCGAGGCTTTCTCTCATAGTTTCTTAAGCTTCAGAATCGTTGCAAATGAACTCTTAAATATGAAAACGAGCTATCAGCAGAGAAAAAGAGAGAGAATATGCATACAATTGTCGTTCTATACTTGAACGAATATTTGGATTCATATTAAATTTTTACCACTTTTTAAGTACCCAACAATCATTTTCTGTGAATCAATTCTTTGGAATCGGTTTTGGTCTTAAACGAACCAAACACCCGTGTGGGGTATGGGGCACTTTAGATGAGGATATCCATCAGAAAGGGGCGGATTTCAATGAACTACCACCATCCAATAATCATCACAATATCCATCCAATCCACACATTTTCTACCAACTTGCATTTACAGACATATCAAGAAAGAGCAGTTGAAGGCTATATTCAAACCAGTACTTATTTTTAGATTAATCTTCAAGTTGGTTATATACAGACATGAAAGTCCTTCCCGAGTTAAAACAAAGTTTAAAAAGGTTTATTGCTGATCTAAAATTAATAGTTTTATTTTTCCCTACATATACTCATTTGAAAATTTGAGACTTATTTTGGACGTGGGAATATTTAAATTTTGTCTTAATATGGCTAGAGGATTTTTTTCACACATTCACAATATGTTACCATCCATTTTGGTGGAGGCCGTGAGTGGACTAGCAAGTTGATTTTGTGGACTTTCACGAATATTTTGGCAATATACATTGGCCATAGTCGGTGTTAAGAAAAAGAAATGAGTTAAGATCGTGATTGTATAGTTCTGTCCTAGTATATAATTGACTTTTAGTGCTTTGTTACCATCCAACTACTGGCAACTTGCTCTTGAGAATTAGAATTAAAAGTCAAAATTGCAGTGCTTTGTTCTGTCCACTGATTGAATGTCTTCCCTGTTGATAGAGAAAGAGTAATGGACTATATATATTTCTGCTAAACCTATGTGAATATCCATACTCTACTCTAGCTATACATGCAATATCAATTGTATCCATAGAAGCAATGGTGTTTCGAAGAGTTACATTTGCAGTTTTCATATGTTTCACTTGCCTACTTGGGATTCTTTCTGAAGGAATGGACTTGAAAGTTGAGGTGGAAGCTTTAAAAGCATTCAAAGACTCAATCGCCAATGATCCATTTGGCGCACTTGTCAATTGGAATGGTGCCAACTATCATTGCAACTGGTCTGGGGTTGAATGTGATACTTCATCTGGTCACGTCGTTTCCATTTCTCTGGTCGACAAGCAGCTGGGGGGTGAAATCTCTCCATTTCTAGGGAACCTTTCCAGCCTTCAGGTTCTTGATCTAACTCTGAATTTGTTCACAGGAAAAATCCCGCTTCAATTGGGATCATGCACACAGCTTACTCAATTAGTCCTTTATCAGAACCATCTTACCGGTTCTATTCCAGCAGAACTTGGAATTCTTAAAAATTTGCAGACAATAGACTTTGGAAACAATTTCTTGAACGGAAGCATCCCTGATAGCTTGTGCAACTGCACGGAGTTATTACAACTCGGACTCATATACAACAATCTCACGGGGATAATTCCTTCGAAAATTGGTAACTTTGAAAACCTTCAAATTTTTGTCGCCTATGATAACAATTTAGAAGGTTCCATACCTTCTTCTATTGGTACATTGAAGGCATTGCAAGCTCTAGATTTAAGTAACAACCGGCTATTTGGAAAAATCCCTCAAGAAATTGGAAATATGTTAAACTTGGAAGTGCTTCAATTGTATTTCAACTTTCTTTCTGGAAAAATCCCTCCTGAACTTGGCTATTGTACAAAGTTAACCTTGCTCAACATATATAGCAATCAGTTCACTGGTGGCATCCCCGTGGAACTGGGAAATTTGGATAACTTAGAAGCCTTGAGGCTGTACAATAACAAGTTGAACTCCACAATTCCACACTCATTGTTTAGGATGAAATCTTTAACTCATTTGGAACTCTCCCAGAATGAGTTGGATGGTAATATACCTTCTGAAATCGGCTCTTTGAGTGCACTAGAAGTGCTGACTCTCCATTCAAATAGGTTCACCGGCGAGATCCCTTCAACAATAACAAACTTGCGGAACTTGACATATTTGTCTATAGGCTTCAATTCACTGACAGGGCCACTTCCTAAAGACATTGGATTCTTGTACAATTTGAAGAATTTAACCTTGAATGATAATCTCCTGGAGGGATCCATTCCATCTAGTATTATCAATTGTACGCGTCTTCTTGTGATAACTTTGACTAGTAATAGATTTACTGGAAAAATACCAGAGGGATTGGGGCAATTGTCAAATCTTACGTATTTATCTTTAGGGAACAATAAAATCTCAGATAACATACCTGATGACCTCTTCAACTGCTCAAAGCTTGAAACACTAGATCTTAGCCAAAACAACTTTAGTGGTACCCTCAACCCGAACATTGGCAGACTGGTGAGTCTCAGAATTATGCGCTCGCGTGATAATTCATTATTCGGGCCAATCCCAAGTGAGATCGGTAATCTAAGTCAACTGATAGATTTGGTGATTAACGGAAATAGGTTCTCGGGTCCAGTTCCTCCAGAACTTTCAAAACTAACACTCCTCCAGGGCCTTGCACTGAATGACAATGAGCTGGAAGGGTTAATCCCAGAAAATCTGTCTGAGCTCGAACAACTTACTGATCTCCAGTTACAGAACAATAAATTCGTCGGGCCAATTCCTCATGCTATTTCAAAACTTGAATCATTGTCTTACTTGGACCTCAGCGGAAACAAGCTTAATGGGACAATGCCAAAAAGCTTAGCACGGCTTAGGAGATTGATAACCTTAGATCTCTCCCGCAACCATATTAGTGGATCTATTCCAGGGTCACTGATTGCAAGTGTGAAGAATTTGCAAATCTCCCTTAATCTCTCATACAATTTCATGAACATGACAATCCCGGACGAGATTAGCATGTTAAACATGGTACAAGTTATTGACTTGTCAAACAATAATTTGTCTGGAAGCATTCCTAGAGCACTAAAGGGCTGCAGAAATTTGATCTCCCTAGATCTTTCAGGGAACAATTTCTCTAGCCAACTCCCCGACGAAATGTTTCCTCAACTTAGTGAACTTGTGAACCTGAACCTTTCCAGGAATCAGTTGAATGGTGCACTTCCTGAAAATTTGGCAACTCTGAGGCATCTTTCATCCCTTGATCTGTCGCAAAACGAGTTTGAGGGCATCATTCCCGAAAGCTTGGCCAATATTTTCAGTTTGAAATTTCTCAATCTTTCTGTCAATCTGCTTGAAGGCCGTGTTCCTGAAGCTGGTGTATTTGGAAACATAAGTTCAACTAGTTTACAAGGAAATCCAGCTCTTTGTGGAACAAAATTTTTCAAGTCATGTAGCACCAGGAATAATCTGAAAAGATTCCATCATCTCGGAAAGAAGACATCGTTCATCCTTTCAGCACTTGGTTGTGTATTTATCCTTATTATTCTGCTATTGGCAATTTATGCTGTACACCGAAAGATCAAGAAGCATAAAACCGAAAAGCTTGAGAATCCGAAGCTGGATTTCACGTCAGCATTGACCCTCAAAAGATTTAGTCCAAAGGATTTAGAGGTTGCTACTAATTTCTTCAGTGAGCATAATGTTATTGGTGCAAGCAGTGTAAGTACAGTGTACAAGGGCACATTGGAAGATGGAAAGGCAATAGCCGTGAAGTAACTGAATATAAACCAGTTCTTGGATGTTTCAGCTAAATGCTTCAACAGGGAAGTCAAGATTTTGGGCCAACTGAGGCACAAGAATTTGGTTAAGGTGCTGGGCTATGCTTGGGAGAGTCTTAAGCTTGTAGCATTGATTTTGGAATTCATGGAAAACGGTTACTTGGAAAAAATTATACATGACTCAGAAAAGGACAATCCCAGTTGGACACTAATAGAGAGGATTGATTCTTTAGTTTCCATTGCCAGTGGGTTGGTGTACTTGCACTCCGGTTACGATTTTCCCATAGTGCACTGTGACTTGAAGCCTTCTAATATTCTTTTGGATGTTAATATGGAAGCACACGTGAGTGATTTTGGCACAGCACGGATGCTTGGAATTCACCTGGAGGATGGAAGCAGCATCTCGTCAGCATCAGCATTTGAAGGGACTATTGGCTACATGGCCCCAGGTAATGCTTTTCAGTACATTTGGCTTGTTTTAGTAATTCACACGAGGTGTTCTAGGAAGATTTTCTACCTAGTTTTCCAAGTTCAAATGATTTGTGTAAATATTTATTGGTACTAGCACATGAAAATTCAAGAATATGATGTACAACTAAATCATATTTTGCGTGGGGGACAAACATTTCATGCTCATTCTTACATGCCATTTTCTGATGTTGGACCCTATCTTATGAATAACATGCTTTTCTATGTATCAGAATTCGCATACATGAGGAAAGTAACGACAAAAGTGGACATCTTCAGCTTCGGTATTATAGTGATGGAGCTGATCACAGCAAAAAGACCAACAGGACTTACAGGAGAAGAAGGATTGCCAGTTACCTTGTCTCAACTTGTGCAGAAAGCACTTTCATATGGAATCAATGGCCTACTTCAAATCGTGGATCCTTTTTTAGTGTCGTATACTACCAAGAAACAAGAGGTACTAGAAGGGCTTCTCCATTTAGCATTGTCCTGCACCAGCCCAGATCCTGAGAATCGATCTGACATGGAAAAAGTATTATCTTCCAGCTACGTAAAATGATGTGAACTTCCTGCGGTGAATACTTTATCATTTGAACTTAGCCTCATAATGCAACAATCCTGCAATTGCTGCATCCTAGCTGCTTGCTTGTTTTCGAATACAAGAAAAGTGAAGAGAAAAACAAGTGCAATACAATTTATCAGTGAAGCTTAGCCTAAATTATGCTGCATTTCTATATTTAATTGAAGAATAGATATTGTATTCTGGTTTACACCCTTGGCAGTTGTAAACAAGAGAATTTCCTATCAAAGAAGCATTTATATTTCAAATTTCTCAATGCATTCGTGTTTTACTAGATTTTTATTTTTCATTTTTACTTTTTGTTTTTCCTTTCCCACGACAAATAATTGTAAGTTATAGCCTTAAATGTGCTGATTTCCAGTAATCCAGACTCCTTCGACAATTAGATAATTATGACTTCATCTTTCTACTTCAGAAGGCAAGGATGTAAACAATTTGATACAAACAGAAGACGATATAAAATAAGAAAATTGAGTTCTCTCATTTCCCTTTCTATTTATCTTAATCGTCATCAATTTTACTAGTTCGATCTATTCTTAAGCATTTTCAAATTTTAAATATGCATTATACAGATATTCATTCTGAAATTGGTACTCAATGATGCAAAAAAAAAAAAAAACACACTTTTCATTAAAACAAATCCATATACATTAACATTTCCCACACCACACCACACAATTTTGTGTACTTTTCAGCTGGATTTTTCGTGCTCACTTGCCGGGAACAAAGTTTGTAGCGTATGCCCAAGCATTGTTGTTAACGGGGTCTGCTAGGTGGTCAGCAAGGTTTTCCAAAGGACCCTTTCCAGTTACAATAGCTTGAACAAAGAAACCAAACATAGAGAACATGGCCAATCTTCCATTCTTGATTTCTTTAACCTTGAGCTCAGCGAAAGCTTCAGGGTCATCAGCAAGACCCAATGGGTCGAAACTGCCACCAGGGTAAAGTGGGTCGACTACTTCACCAAGTGGCCCTCCGGCTACACGGTAGCCCTCAACAGCTCCCATCAAGATGACTTGGCAAGCCCAGATGGCCAAAATGCTCTGTGCATGGATCAAACTTGGGTTGCCTAGGTAGTCAAGTCCACCCTCACTAAAGATCTGGGATCCAGCCTTGAACCACACGGCTTCACCGAACTTAACTCCATTACGGGCCAAGAGCTCAGGGAAAACACATCCAAGGGCTCCTAGCATAGCCCATCTGCAGTGGATCACCTCAAGTTCACGGTTCTTGGCGAATGTCTCAGGGTCAGCTGAGAGTCCAGCAGTGTCCCAACCATAGTCACCAGGGAACTCACCAGTGAGATAGCTCGGTGGCTCACCAGATAATGGACCCAAGTACTTGACACGGTCAGGGCCGTACCATGGACTGCCGGATGAAATAGGCTTGGTAGCAGTTTTCCTCATGGAGACTCTTCCATTACCGGTGATCTGAGGAGCTGACGATGAAAGCTTAACTGCCTTCCCGGCAAAAGATGGGGAAGAAAGAGCCATTGTCGAAGCAGCCATTGCAGACTAAATTAAACAGAACGCTACACTGCTCAATGAAAAATGTTTGGTATATTTGGCTTGTGTTCCATGGTCAGGCCAGTAAAGGAATTTATATGAATTGGGCAGCAAAGGTCCTGATCTAAAGAAATCACTATCTGAATTTTCATTGGTGGGTGACATTTTGATAGCTTGACGTTACATATCCATATGGCAACCTCTAGCACCACTAACCATTGTTGGATATATTAGGTCAGAAAAAATCTAATCCACTGTGTTAAGAACTTCATTCTGACCAATTAAGGATAGCCATTTGTGCCGTTAGGATATGCATCATTAAAGCGATGGATAGAGATATCGTCAAATTCAAGTGCCCTTTGATTAAGAAAAAAGAACCAAAAAAAATCAAAAAAATCTTGAAAAAAGCTAAAAGCCTTTAATAGTGTCATTAAATTCAAATGAACGTGTTTCCTTGAATACTGACGTTGGACGAACAAATTCTTGCATTACCATTTTTTACAACTACACATTTTAATCTGATATCTTGCCTAGTTTTGACGATCTAATTCGGCATTCCTTGGTGCACTAAAGAAGTTAATTTGGATGATACCGTTCTGTTATGCATATAGAGATAAACTAGACATTTAGTCACATATATAAGTTGGAAGTATTTAAGATTGAGTCGCACCCTAACTATGTTTATGTTATGTTAATTTAAGACCGACATTCAAATTGTTATTTCATACACTGAAGTCGTATTATAGAAAAATGAGAAGCCACATTGGTACATAATGGAAAAAATTGCAAGTCTTCTTTCTTTCTTACCTTTTTTTCTCTCTTTTCATAGCCTAGTGTTTTCACTTGTAGAGTTTATAATGGAAAGTCAATTCACCCTCGGCATCTCGCATGTAAATAGGAAAAAAAATTGTACTACTGATCCAAACTGATGATGTAGCGAGTTGATCGTTTGAAGATAGACAAGAATTGTTTGTTGAATAATGCTATACAATACTAGTGATGCTAAAATATCCGTCTTAGTGGTGTTATATAGTAAATCGCATTCATCAATGACATCTTTCACCACCTTCTTTTTTCCTCTCAAACCATGGCTGCATTTGGCGGATATGGGCCTGGGCTGGACTGTGTGCCAGCTCTAGTCAATCTAAATTTAGTCCAACTTTTTTATTTATTTTTAGTACGAACCCATGTCCAAATTAAAACCAACCAGTGTTCCTATTAGCCGAAAACAAAAAGAGAAAAAAAATCATCTCTCAGATATTAAATATGCACCAATTTCTGGACAATAAATTTCAAAATTCAAAAGTTAGGTGTGTGTGTATATATTTTTTGTTAAATTAGTTTCCTAAAATCAAGCATGCACTTACCTTCTGAACCCGGACCCCCTAAAATACAAATTTACCTCCATAAAATACAAATTCACCACACAACCCAATATGAATAACACATAGATCTATCCTATTAACATTTATCGGCATCGAAATCAACAATTCATGCAACAATTCGGAGGTTCTGATCAATTAGTTGTCGTCGGAACCAATTATATTGAAAATAATTGGACAATTTAGGTCACAAATTAAATGTTCTCGTCATAGATTGATCTATAATATGTGCAGATGAATCAGTGAGATGTGTACAATGTCTTTTAATTTGTGTATATTATTTGTGACCTCTTTTTAATTACAACTTGTAAACAATGAATATGTGACATGTTAACACTTCACGGATATGTGTGAACATTTATATTTAATTTGTGGCGTTGGTAGTGCATATGTGACCTTCAATTTATGTAATGTGACATATGAAGCATAATCTATGATTTGATATAGTAATATGTGGCCAATTCAATATATTGTAACGTATGGATAGAGAACTATGCAACCAATGAGCTGTGCAGAATAAATTGTGACCTGTGTAATATACTCTGTGACCTAATGACAGCAATATGTGACCACTGCATTGGACTCTGTAACATATGTATAATAAACTAAGTAACATAATTTGTGACTTATAAACATGAATCGGCTGCATGTGTATATTTAAAACTGAGTAGCATAATCTCTCTCTCTGTGTGTGTACAGAATAACGTGTGACTTGAGAAGTGTAATCTATGTCGTGTGTGGTATAATCTATGACCTGTGCAGATAAACTGTGCAATTGTACCAGAAACCTGTTACATTTATCAAGTGCAAATGAAACATGACACTAGAGTAATTTAACATTTCAAATATCTGCTCAAATGCTAAGCTAAACAAGTTTTCACCATCTCAATATATAACCACAATTTCATATTAATTACAATTAGTTCCATTGTACACAATATTATAAAGAACTAATAAAATGAGGCCAATATTTATAAACTTTTCAAATCGCTTCATCATCTTGATTTTCAAATATATTTTCATCTATCACTCTATAACAATCTTTTCTTCATTTGTAAGCTTTCCCACTTTGTAGGCTTCCTAACCTCCCGATGTTTATAGAGCAGTATGGCTATATCCAGCCTAATCCTGCCAACATCAAATTTCTTCGGTATGGACCTCTATCGTCATGGAGCATATATTCAATGTATTTAATCGCGAATATACCTCAATTGTGGCTGAAGAACAACACAAAACAATTTATTAGAAATGAAACTTATTTAACTGGTGTATACTTCGAAATATTGGTCACAAACATACCAATTCTTCTGTTGTGGAAGGCTACTATCAATCATCACCCTCTAGTCCATGCAATCAGACACATTGAACCAGAATTTCATAACATTCCAGAAAGTGTACAAAGCATAATCCCATGAGTATATGTCGTTAGGCCACTTAGATATGTTTTGAGGTTTATTAGAACACCTCTTGTCATGGTAATGGCTATTTTTTCAGGAAACCAACTATTTTGTGGTATGATAAGTTTCACACCTGAATCGCGTGTTTAAATGAAAACAATATTAGAATCAAATTTGAAATTGTACAATAAATAAGTCCACACATATAAATAATAATAGACAAAACTATAAATCAGGTCATAGATAATGGTTTTCAAACAAGTCACATATTGGAAATGTAAACTAAATCGGGTCACAGACATATAGAATATTAGACAATCAGGTAAATTAGATCACAAATACATATAATGGTATACAATCAGGTCAAATATTGGGAAAAAAAAAACTAAATTAGGTCACATATACATATAATGGTATATAATCATGTAAATAAAGTTACAGATGCAAAGAATGGTATGCACTCATGTCACAGATCCATAAAAACCTTGGTCACAATCGGATTGAAAGGTCATGTACGGCCTATTGTTGTCACAAATCATTCATTAATTAAAAAAAAAATCAATTTCTATAAAACAACACTTTCAAATGGAAAACCTCACCCATTTCCTTTTTTAATAAAATTGAATAGAATAAATGTTACAAATGTCCAATACATTTACAATATTTGTTACCCATCAATTTTGGACTACATACATACAACCCAAATGAACAAAAAAATAATAATAAAAAAAAATTGAAAATACCTTGTTCGTGGACTTTTTTTTGCCTGACCCATATGGTTTTTGTCCTTTTTATGGAATTTCTTTAGGACTTTCCTCTGGCTCTTTTATTTCTTACTTCTTCTATATGGTGTCTCCTCTAACTTCATCTTATTTTCACCCTTCAATTTAGTCATTATACTTCAGTTTCAGAATCTACAACTTTCATAAAGTAAATAAAATACATTTATATAGTAAGAGGCTGATGTGCAATTGAGGATGATAATATATGGTTGAAGTCACCAAAAGTTGGAGATTTAGTAACGTCAAATGTAGAAGAATCGTGGAATCGTGGAGGATATGGAGGTTACATGTGAGAATAATGAAGGTTTCAAAAATAAAATGAAGATAATCCAAAATTTGAAATACTTAATTTACGGGATAAGCGCAAAAATTAATTAAAATATTTACTATTTAATTAACATATTAAATATCTGAAAAGTAAACAAATGAACTTTATCTCTGATTTAAGAAGTGTAATTTTTAAACACCCGTGTAAATTCCACACAAAAATTAAAACAAAAAAAATGAAAATCTTAAAACGTGCCCTTGCCCAATTCTCATACCCAAAACACAAGCCCAAACATCTTGATCCCTCTCTCTTCGTCTCCAATTCTCTCTTTGTTGTGTTTTTCTCGGATTAAATTCACTAATGACCATTCAACTTTATACTTGGCGTCATTATGGTCACCTAATTTGATTTTATTTCATCATGACAATCCAATTTCATATTAAGTTTCACAATGGCCACCCAATTTTTTATAACATTTCACCATGGTCACCCAAATTCTTTTAACCATTTTCATTAATTTTAAAA
>CAIGRP010044723.1:0-15861 GCA_903798385.1 Fraxinus cuspidata
TCTTCTTCTTCTCTGTGCTGAAAATATGTTGCAATGTTCCTGTGCGTTTTTTTCTCCTTTAACATCCTCCACCAATTTCTCCTAAACCCTAAACCACAAGGCTCAAAATAGATGAGTTTCTCCATGCCGTCCACTGTCTTCTCGTTGCCGTGTCCGATTGCAACACCAAGTATCCGACCGATGTCCCGTGTTAGTATCCGTGTCGTGTCGACATGGATACTTCTCCATTTTTTAAGAGTCTGAGTAACATAGGTCGAGGCTCAAATAGTTTCAAAAGATTTGGTGTCAATCTAGTAGAAAAAGAATTCCCTCTCATTGAGTTGATAATGTAATGCTATCAAAGTGAGTAGACTCCCAGGCAGTGTAATTAAAGCTAGAGTAACGTGGATGCCACAAAGCTATGACCAAAACTCAAAAAATAAAATAGAACATAAAATAAGGAAGTTAAAATTATATATAAAATAACTTTAACTTGCTTTTATAAAATCAAAGGTGGGTTAGTTTCCTTAGAAGCAAAGTCAAGGCATCAGCAAAAATATTGTTGTCGTGAAACTTGCCTGAAACTCAGCGATCTAGTCCAAACTTTGCTCCAATCATTTGTTACAACAAGAAGTATGCATACATAATAAATTACTCTACGCGCAAAGTCAGTGATGTCAATGACATGAAACTTTTCGAACTTCAGTGATCAAGTGTAAACCATCATGTGCCGAACTTTGCACCAATCTTATAAATGCTACATAAATATATATCCTTGAATAAAGATATATAAATAGCTTTAGGAAAAAAAATAGAATATCACATAAAGACATGTTTGTGTGTGCGCGCACAAAAAACTTAAATATTGACAATGCCCATGAAGCATTACTAAGTTCTTGTCAAATTTCCTACTGGAGTGGGAAGTCATGCCATCTACAATTTGATGCCAACATGAAACTTTACATGAAATTCAGTGATCAAGTGTAACCTCTCAAACAGGTCGGGCCACCCAACCTGACAGTTTCACTTTTTGTTTTATTTTTTCCATAAAAGTAACAATGAAAGAGGAAAGGCCCAAGCCCTTCTTACACCTCTAACTTTTTTAAAAAGGCTCATTCAGATAGCGAGGCATTTTAGAGGTTTAATCCTCGAGGCGTAGTGAGAAGTAAGACTCAACATCAACCAATAAAAGAACTAAAAAAAATGCATTTAAAAATAATAAACATTAGCTTGAAATATATAACCCATTTTCCAAACCACGTTTTTAAACAATTCAACAAAATTAGTGCACATGAATAATAACGGACAATAGGTTTGAGGTTCTACATTCCTTGTATGATGTCCATTCATGCTTATGCAAATGGCGTGGGGAATGAAGTGGGGGCAATAGACCTTGCACAAAAATCAAAAACAAAGAATGAATTGAGAATTAGCAAAAATATATTGTTTTCATTCATATTAGAAAATAAATATCAGGTTCGCACTACAATCTTAAACAGTTATGCTTATGGAAAAACCATTCCTGAGATACTGTGGTATCTCAAGAAAACTCAAGATTCTGAAAGGAAAAGCAGCATCGATCTCATACTCAACTGAATTATTTTTACCATATCAGTTGAGTCATCCTCTGATGTACACTTGTTGTCAAATACAACAACATGTTTGAACAAGCACAAAAACATACTGATGGTTTCTTTGTAACATTAAACAAATTCTACAACTAATTACATTTCTCATAGCTCTAAATGTAATACGATAGGCACACAGATCGTAAAATGCTCAAACCATAACCATGACAACAATTGCATTTTATGAAGCCATTATACTATAAAGGCTAACTACCCTCTTCAAATCTTCCTTTCTACAAGTTCCATGAGCTGGTGAAAACTCGAGGATTAGGGCAGCTAAAATTATTTAGCACACCTACGACAAATTTCTATTGTTCCTTTCTTTTTAACTAAATTTCTGATATACAGTAACCATTTTTCAAGTTGACCCAGCACATATAGTACAAGCAATATTTGTTTAGAGTATAATTAAATTTCTAATTTATTTTATTTGAGGATGAATAAAAGTTTAAGTTTGAGAGTATTTGATAAGTATAAATAGTACATTTATCTTGGTCATCAAAAGTAGTGTTTGGGGGTTGTGACACCTCGCCACCGAGGCTTAAGTCATTGCCCACGTGGAACCCTGTTGGAGCTGTTCACGACATCATGATAAAAGACAATCGAAGCCTATGAAGACAACGCTTCGATATATTGATCAATGAGAGGTACCCCAATTGGCCAAAGAACCAATTATCTGAAGCCCCTTTTGCCGAAGCACCCCAGCCCCTAAGAGTTTTAGACCGAAATGTTTTCCAAGAAGATCCTTTGTGTAACCAATTGATGTGACAACCTACAACCTTGACACGCCCAATCATGTTAGCATATTTACCATGAGTGTATTCAAAGATTATAGGGCGACTCCCATTTTTCAAGAATAATCAAGTGCAACATAGGCTAAGTGGATGATGAGAGTCCCAGTGAGTCGGATGAAGCCACGTGTGCTTTATCCAATGGTCATAGCTTCAATTGTAACACCATAAATAACATATCTTGTATCATTTTAAGGCTAAATGCGACTCAAAATACTAAAACCAACACCATTATTCTCTCTTGAATCTTTACATAATAATTATTGTTCATTTCGACATGCTTGAAGACTGTTATCCAAATATTATGTTGTGTTGACTAACATTGGTGTTCAAAAACTATAGTAGGTTGCGTCACAATGAGTAATTATCTTTACACGTGGCTCGTTTTCTGCCCATGTGGGCACAAGTGGGGGACTAGGCTTTTGTTGGCTCGTTTTTAGGGGTCAACAGATTGGCTCATTCTATGGAAAACCACACATTCTAACCACGAACATCTTAAGGAAAAAGCTTGTAGAAAATCCTTTTGGACATTCCCATTTGGAAAAATGATTTGTTCTTGAAAAAGAACAAGTGAATATACCTGGGAAAAGATTCTACAACTTCAGTGTTGTTTTCTGGAAAATGAGTGTTGTGAGATAGAAGAATATATTTTGTAAAGGTTTATTTTTGAAGAAAAAGCATTCCAAAACCTTGAAGATGTGCCACGTAGGAGGGTAAGGAAAAACCTTGAAGAATGGGGCCCCTCCCAGGCTGCTCCAAGAGGTAGTCGCTAACCTCACCACTAACATAAACGAGGTGGGATGAGAGTAGCTGCCCAACTTACTAGGGAAATGACAACCATGACTGCTAACATGAGGAACATAACTCTGCAGAACATTGTCATGCAAGAGCTCCTTAGGCAGGTGCAAGATTAAGGGGGTCAGCCATTATCTTCCTTATGCACTTTGATGATATTCAAGGGAAATGTACCTCTAGAAAGAGAAGTTGAAGTGGATACCACCTCAAACTAACCATATGGCTGACCCACCGAGGTCCCTTTCAACATAGACGATAACTTCTCTCCTAAATATAAATCGAAGAACAGGCCATAGAGGTCATCAAGTATTTTTGATAGGCTCAGCCACCTCCAGTGCCTAGAAATAGGCCTCAACCACCATGTCACTTTACAACGTATCATGAGAACATAAAGGTTCATGCTCTATAAAATCCCTTGCCTAGAAATAGATGGCACATGAAGGAGGAACAAATAAGAAATCAAGCTGGTCCATCCCAATCACCTTCTAGACATCAGGCTGAAGAGGAGGACAACTCACATAAAGGTCTTGTGACCTTGACGATGATGACGAAAACCTACCCTTCTCACAAAGATTAAGGAACACTTAAGTTCCAAGTCATTTCCCACCATTTAAGATTCCCAAGTATGATGTGAGAGATAACGTATATAAGCACCATAATGGTTATAAGACTCATATGAGCCTCAGAAACTTATCACATGTTGTAAAATGTAGACCTTTCCACTGACTCTATGTGGGGTGACAAAAACTCGGTATAGCAGAATACCGGATATGAGTATTAGAAGCTGGCCAGATCTCACAAAATCTTTTCTAAAGTGTTTCGTAACAAACAAAGAAGGTGAATGCCTGTACAATGCATCCAAGACATGAGGTAACAATAGCGGGAGAAACTGAAAGCTTCTTGGCCCATTTTACAGATAAAATAACCTATTGTCTCCAAGTCACTGATAAGAAATCACTATTAGCTTTAAGAAGAGGACTAGACATGAATTATCTCTTTTGAAGAGACATACAAAACCAGGATCCTTCTAGTTATGATGCTCTGTTAGAAATGATGAGGTGTAAAATCATCAACGAAGAGTTGAAAGATCAGCAAAACAGGTCAACGGGGGTCTCCCACCCCCTCTAAAGTAAAGAGGGAGATGACCTACATTCCACTTCATAGACCATCGTAGAATCTGGCCAACAATACTATCGCCAAAAATCAGGCTAAGCACTAGCTGCTACTACACTGAATGCAATACCTTTTTTGGCCTATGAAGATGTAGACCTCAGTCCCAGCATGGGACAAGGGAGATCAAGGCAATGAACCCTTCAAAGAGGGAAAGGTTGGGGACGAAGCGCACCAAACATCATCCATCATCTTAAGAGGAAAAATCACCTTCGTAGTAGAAATAAGAGCTGCACCAAACATCATCCATCACTTCATAGAGTTCCTCGTAATGGACAGTAGCTTTGCTGATCATGGAATGTTAAGAAGACCCACTTTAAAGGAACCATGGGCCATCACCTCCATCTATTACCTATGCATGAAATTCCCAACTGAAAATGGTATTGCAACAGTTAGAGGTGTTCAGATGGGGACGATGGAGTGCTAACTAAACTTCTTCAAGAAGGCCAAACCTCGAGATATCAATGCAATATTGATGGACATGGAGATGGATGACACCCTTAAAGAAGGATAGACCACTGCACAAAGGGGTGATGTTGAAATATTATATGCCTCTAAAAAAGCGGCGATGGTTGACATGAATTGTGCCGCTGAAAAAGGGAGAGTCCCTGAAGAAGGAGCTAGGTTTTATAAGTTGGACCCTTGCATAATTGAGTCGGAGCCACAAATAACTCAGTGGAAGAATTGGAGAGCTTCCATGTAGATCTTCAAGACCCCACCAAGGCCTTGCAAGTAGGAAATGACCTACAATTGGAAGCTAAAGAGAAGGTCAAATGCTTTTTATGCTAAAGTCTTGATGTCTTTGCTTGGAAGCATGAGGTCATGGTGTACATTGAGTCGAAGGTTAATTGTCACCACTTGAAAATTGATCCTAAGGTTGCCCTGCATAGATAAAAAATGAAAGTCCTGGAAAGATATGAGGACCTAAAGGAAGAGATGAAGAAGCTGATAAGCAATGGCTTCATTAGGCTGCCACGTACCCAAAATGGATATCCAACCCATTCTTGGTAAAGAAACATAACGACAAATGCAGAGTATGCATTGGTTTCTCCAACTTCAATCAAGCTTGTCCCAAAGACATCTTCCACCTTCTAATGATAGATCAACTTGTGGACTCCACCATTGGATACAAACTATTAAGCTTTATGGAATCCTATTTAGGCTATAATCAAATACCTACACACCCAGTAGATGAGGAAAATACTTCATTTATCACTGACAGAGGTCTCTTGAAATAAATTCCTTGGGTTAAAAAAGCTGATGCTACCTACTAGAGACTTGTCAACAAGATTTTTGCCGACTTAATTGGCAAAAAAATAGAGGTTTAAGTGGATGTCATATTTATGAAGAGCTTGAAAACAAAGGACCATGTGACGAACTAAGATGAAACTTTCCAAATCTAACGGAGGTACAGGATAAGGTTGAACCCCTTAAGTGTGCATTTGGTGTTACCTCTGAAAAGTTCTTAGGGTACATGGTCAACTAGATGAGTAAAAAGGCCAACTCGAAGAAGATCAAGGCCTTGATTGAAATGAGGTCTCCACAAAAATCAAAAGAAATACAAAGCTTAACTGGGCGTTTGGCAGCCTTGAGTTATTTCATCTCAAAAGTCACCGACAAGTGCCTTCCTTTCCTTAAGATCCTCAAGGGAGGAAAGAAATTCCAGTAGATGAAGGAGTCTGAAAATGCCTTTCAAGGGTTGATGAAGCTCTTACGACATGTCTCACTCCTCTCAAAGCCTAAGGTTGATGAGCCCTTATAACTCTATTTGGCCACGCGTAATGAGGCCATCAGCTCAGTTCTCATAAGACAAGATGGTACCCACCAGCTGTCTGTTTACTATGTGAGTAAAGCACTCCAAGCGGTGGAGACCCGCTACCCTCATATGGAGAAACTGGCTATCTCTCTGGTCACCGTATCTATGAAGTTGATGCCGTATTTCCAAGCTCACAGCATATATATGCTAACCAACTTACCTCTTAAACAAGTGTTTCAAAAGCCTAATGCTTTAGGAATGTTTTTAAAGTGGGCTGTAGAGTCTAGTAAATTTGATATTATCTTCAAAGTAAGAACTTTCATCAAGGGTCAAGCCCTTGTAGATTTTCTAGCATAATTTGCCAATGTCCCCAAAATGGAGGAAATAATGGAGCTTGTAGAGCCCTCATGTGGAACCTATTTGTAGATGGTTTCACTGGAGAGACATGTATGGTTCTGCTTAGCCCACAAGGTTATAAACTCAATCGTGTTGTGAGATTCAGATTTAAGGTCACCAACAATGTGGTGAAGTATAAGGCCTTCCTAGTCAACCTCAGACTGGCCAATGAAATGCAAGTAAAAAGGCTACTTATAAGTAGTGACTCACATCTGGTAGTTAGCTAAGTTAATGGAAACTTCATCGCCAATGACTGGGGTATGGCTGTCTACTTCAAACTGGTAATGGACCTTCTCCCATCTTTCAAGAAGTTTGAGCTAACCTAAATCACACACATAGAAAATACGCATGCTAAGACCCCATCGAAGTTGGCTCATAGTAAAAATTATGAACTACTGACGTTGGTGGCAATTGAGAACCTCTTTAGACCGTCAATTGCTAATGGAGAAGAAGTGATGTGGGTGGAAGACAAGCCTCCATGGATGTAACTTATAATATCCTTCCTCAAGGACTAGGTCCTACCCAATGATAAGGAAGAAGTTCATAAGCTTAGAAAAAGTGCAGCGCAAATCATTTTTCAAGATAATGTGCTTTACAAAATAGGCTTTTCCTTACCCCTCTTCCAATGCGTAAGAGAAGAAGTGGCCACCTATGTCATCCGTGACTCTATGGAGGGGTTTTTGGTAATCACATCAAAGGACTTTCCTTGGCACAGAAAGTTTTGAGGTAGGGATGCTACTGGTCTACCTTGAAAAATGATGTATAACAGTTTGTGAGAAAGTGTGACAAATGTCAGCATTTCTCAATGATATAGAGGCGACCCTCCCAAGGGCTAATTGTGGTTTCCTGTCCTTAGCCATTTAACAAATTAGAAGTTGACCTCATAGGCCCCATACCAAAAGGAAGAGGTCGTCCGACTTTTGCTATAGTTGCGATTACTTCACCAAATGGGTGTAAACTGAATCGTTGACTAAAATTACGAAACCTATCCCAAGTTTATGTGGAAAAATATAATATGTCAATTTGGTATTCCCACTCGATCGAATTGAATAATGGGTGACAATTCAACAACAAAAAGGTCTCAAACCTATGTGAAGAGCTTGAAATTAAGAAGCACTTCTCTACTCCCCATAACTCCCAAGTAAATGGTTAGGTAGAGGTTGTCAACAAAACTATCAAGTACACCCTGAAAATAAAGCTTGATGCTGCAAAACAAGTAGGGGTTGATGAAGTACCCCAAGTGCTGTGGGCAATCTAAACCACAAGCCAAACTGCCACAAGAGAAACCCTTTTTCCATGGCTTATGGTGCTGATGCTATGAGCTCAATTGAAGTAGGTCTACCTTCACATCGCCATTTACACGTTAACGAGATATTTAACGATGAGTTGAGAAGAGGTAAGCTCTATTTCCTCGATAAAAGGATGAATAAATCTCATGTGAAATTGGCCGTTTATCAACGAAAAATGACTCAATACTACAATTTAAAGGTGAAGAAAATGTCATTTTGTATAAAAGACCTGGTATTGCGAAGAGTGTTTCTCGCCTTGAAGGCCTTTCTTGCATCAAAGAAGAACTTTGACCTGGTATATGCAGGATCAAAGATCTGGATAGAAAGATACGACATCATCCATGGAATGTGGAGTGCCAAAGGAGATACTACCAGTAAAAGTATATATAACTAGATGATCTTTCCTAGCTTATCTATAGTCTGTTAATTCCATAAAAGTGTGCTTTGTCCAATGAATTCTTTTAAGCAATATACATCTCATAGACAAAGCCATGAGAGATGTCCCTGGTTCATCCTTGTGGAGAAGTCTTGACAAAAAGTCGGATCCCAAAGATGACCACTTTCTAATTCGTCGAAATAGCAAGCAAATGCCTCCTATGGACAAAGCTTTGGAAGAAGCCTCTGTATAGATAAATCATCCACCATGTAGGAAAGCGTGTGGGCTTTGACGAAGAGTTTGATCCCAAAAGGGACTACCTTCTAATTCGCTAAAACAAATAGCACATGCATCCTATGAACAATGCAATGGGAGAAGTCTCTACATGGATGAACTATCTACCATGTAGGGAAGTGTGAACACTTAAAAGAAGATCTAGATCCTAAAGGGGGGCCACCTTCTAATTCACCAAAGCGAATCACACACGCTTTACATGACAAAGTTGAACCGTCATGAGTTAAGCCTCCATGGATGAACTATCAACCATGTATGGAAGGTTAAACTTTATTAAAAGGTTCTAAAAAACTTTGATTAAGAGGTACGTCACTCCAAATGAGGCATTATAGTTAATGAAAAATTTGATTAATTGCATAAAGCCTAGGTATCTACTTTAGATGAAGCGCATCCTCATATTCGGGTTCGTGTCATAGCACAAATTTAGAAAAAAATTATTTGTTTATGACGAAGCATTTACACTTAGTAAATAAACATTTCGACGGGAAACAAATATATAAAGCAAAAAAAATTTCTTTTATACAATTGAAATTGAATTACATGAAGGGTCAAAGCCAATTAATTGAAAAATGCGAAACAAAAGTAAAAGTCCTAAAACTAGGCTAGAGGAACCTCAGAATTCTGGGCATCAATAGAAGAAGCTTCACTGGTAGAGAAGTCAGGGGCATTGGCTTCAAC
The DNA here is from genome assembly GCA_903798385.1 of Fraxinus cuspidata. Lineage (NCBI taxonomy): Eukaryota > Viridiplantae > Streptophyta > Magnoliopsida > Lamiales > Oleaceae > Fraxinus > Fraxinus cuspidata. Next base: position 9,153 of record CAIGRP010044723.1, read on the forward strand.
ATTAAAGTTCCTTTCTAGTCCGCCTATTTCTCATCATCTTCTATTTTGATCACATCTTTTGCTTCCATAGGGATCTGAGGCTCCCCCATCCCAAATAACTCTGCCCTCAAGTCAGATGTGTTGAAGGTCGGATAAAGCTCATCAATCCGATCTATAAATTTGACATATGCCTTTACAACATCTTCGCCAGTAGATTGGGCTTCTTTTCTAGCCCCCTCCAACCTCCTCAGTAAGGCTAGATATCTTGGTGCCTAGTTCACCACTTGCTGCTTCAGGATAATATTTTCTTTATTAGCTATCTCTAGGACTTCGGTAGTAATCTTCTAATGGGCATCAAAAGAGAAGTTACCTTATTATGAGAAAGGTGAACTTCTTTCTTCATGTTTTCAATTTTTGTCAAGGCAGATTCCAGCCTGGTAGACTCGTCAGTACACTGGTTTTTTAGAGCCTCTACATCGACTTTCATATTTTGAGCCTCTTTGGTGGCCTTGGTCCATTTATTCTTGGAATTCCTGTTCCGCCTTTGGATATCCCTTAAAAGGGCCTCAGCTTCAATGATACCCTAGCAATCAGCTAACAAGGGTGGTAGGGAGGTCTACTGCTTCACAGGTTTCAACATAGTTCTGCAACCTATCTGTCCAGCACTTACATTAGATGAGAGTGGCCATTTGGATTTTAGGAGGAAGCATGACCAGTATCCCCGAGGCCAATTCATCTTCTTTGCCCATTAAGAAACTCCTTGTTTAACGAAGAGTGGCAGTGCTAGCTGAAGAGGCCTTAGTAGCAGTTGTTCTACTTTTCTTCACTAGCTCATGCTTCATAAGCTCCTCTATGCTAGGCCTCTTTAAACCTTTATTTACAGCAGCCATAGAGCCATAAATTTTTGAGGTAGGAGGCATACGACCAACAAAACCCTTTGAATACCTTTGGTCCGTCGATAAGGAAAATATGTGTGTTTTCTTTTTCTTATGGGACCTTCACCACCTTCTCCTTGCCCTCATCCTCTGGAGAGTCCTTCTCCTCAGGGTCCTTACTAGCATTATCCCTGATGATCTTCTCCATATTCTTTCATATGTGCTTCGTGTTCATGAAATTTTGTAAGTGTACGGTTCGTGACAAGTAATAAAGTGGATTTATTAAGTCCGAATATAGTCACACAGAGACTACTATCTACTATAAATTTTTAAACTAACCTAACTTCAATTTAAATTAAAATAGTAACTAATGATCAAATCAAATTTTGTTTTTTAAGTGAAATTCTAATAAATAAATAACAAACTATTAATTAAAATAACAAACTCAAATTAAAAATTGTATAAAAGATTATATGATTGGATAGTTAGGATTTTCGATTTCACTCAGGTTATTTATATTATATTTAATTCCAATTTATTCAACCATTTTTCATATGTGCCAACGATCGAATTAACCTATTGTATTTAGTGTTCTCTCTCGAACAAAACTAATCATATTCATATGCCCGAACTTACTATATCTCTTTGTAAATTCACACACATATGAACGCATTAAACTATAAGAATTCAACAAAGATCGCATAGCTTATAATTATCTCTTGATCTCTTATAATATCTAAGTTAATTATTGTACGAGCTAGAATTATACATCACCTCTCGTCTCAATATTATCCCTAAATCAATTAATTGTTGTGCAAACAATAAAAAGCACTAAACAGACAATAATTAATTAACAAGTATTAAAATTGCATGAAAATCTTGAAATTAAATATATAATAAAAACCTTAAGCTACATTATCAATCCTAACAATAAAAATATTTAATCACTCATAATATTGAATTTAAACACGTAAAATTGGAAAGATATTACCAAAAATTGACGAAACGTGAAATTTCCGGTGTTTTCCTTTCCTTTCCTTTTCTTTTTCCTTTTCTTATCTCTTCTTTTCTTCTTTTCTCCTTTCTTCTACTTTTTCTTTTCTCTATCTTTGCTTTTATATCTTTTCACAATTTTTAGCAAACTGCTGACTCTCTCCTCTTCTCTATTTTTTTTTATTTTCTCAATTCGCTCTCTCCTCTTGTGCGTGAATGTTGATATATATATATATAATTCACAAACCCTTTTTTTATTATTTTCAACCAAAGAGTCCAAGCCCATTGACATTTCAAATTAATGCCCAATTAATTTAATGCTTCCTTCCAAGTCCTTGTGCTATAAATTTTTCCATTTTTTTTTCGCTATTTTGCATTCTTTTCTTCAATTATTTATTTAACATAAAGTTTTACCTACAAAATACAATTTATCATAAATTAGGTAGAATTTTATTCAAAAGGCAACAAAATATCACGATTTAGCGTCTCGAATAAGTATAAAAACTACACTTATCACTTCGCAATACCAGAAGTGGGTTTGAATCCATTCTTCCCAACAATGGAAATGGATCACAAAATGGAGGCCATGTTAGGGGTCAAATAGAACTTCTTTCGAAGTTTTCTGCAAGAAAAAATGTCCTCATTAGTAGTTTATTTAAAACAATGCATAGAATAAACCCGTGGGAGCTTGAGAATGTAACTCTTGAAGCCATTAATCCGAACTTGATGAAGAACCTTCTACGTTCGATTAATCATTCATCATCGCGTGAAGCTAAAGGGCGTCGATAGTGTCATCAACAACTCCCCACTCCTCTTTTGAAAGTTCAAAGCAGTCAACATAACATGCAATTTGAAGTGGGTCAGAAAAAAGTTTAACAAGTTCAGAAAAAGTACGAAGGTAAAGAACTCAAGTGCTTTAGAGTATTAGGTTGGCAAGGTGGAGGGCATGTCCTAGCCTAAAGAGGCCTCCTTCTAAAGTATATAAGCCCCAACCATCTGAGCTCAGGAGTTTGGGAGGAGCTAGGTAGGTACTAATCTATACAACTTCAAAACTGCCTAAAAAATGGATGAAGGGTCAATCGCATCCTCCCTTCAGGATGAAGTCACTTATGGCCACACAATCCTTTTTTAGATAGTTTCCTCGCAGGTGGGTACTAGCAACTCTATGGTATCGGGGATGTAGTATTTCTCTCTAATTTCAGCAAGGTCGACAGAATTTATGAAGGGAGGTATCTTAGCAGCCCCCAACTCGCCTCGTAATCAGTGGGATCCTTGTTCATAGCCCAGGAATTCTAAACTGACCTAATGGCTTGGACCAGTCCGACAGTTTGGGGGGTAATAATTACACCTATTTCTAAAGCTAAACCCCTTTGTCACCATTACTAGAGTTGGAAGAATAGCTCATGTTTTGAAGAATCTTTATAAAGAAAAATTCGAAAGAAGAAGAGTTTGGGTACAAGAAGTCAGTTATAAGATTGAACAAGAAGAGGTAGATGATAGTCACTGGAGTTTGTAAGTTGGCCGGAAAAATTCTTGATATTCTAAGGTTTCAGATAAATTCTTTGAGAAAATAAAATGTTGAGCGAATAAGGGTTTGGTTTATATAGGTGAAGCCGATTGACCCCATCCGTTGTATCTAGATTTGACGCATCTGGGACGTCCATCAAATCTTCAATCTAAATCGTCCACTTCATAAGACGCTACATATTTAACAATGCGTGGACCTCATGTACGCGCAAAGACCGTTGCCTTGAGACACACATGCAGCAGTCATCATTGAACAGAAAGTTGAATTGGTTTAGCCATCTTTCCTTGAAAACCCGCTACTTATCAAATCATTGGCACAACTTTCAAGGTGTGCCTTAGACAAAAGTTGCATAAGGTACTTCGAACATAATGCACTTCAGAACATCAGTGCCTCGAAAAGCTTCATTAGAAATTCTCCTTTATACTCTTTGAAATTTTAGCGCTTCAGCAAAATTTCAGTAGATTTGACATGCCATGTGCTTTAGAGTTTCAGCATTATGGAGCTTCGGTTATCAACAAAACCTCATGATTATCATATCGAAATTACTCTAAACTCAAAGTATAATGTAAATTTATACACTTGGACTTGGGAGACTATTATGTTCTGTCGAAAAACTAACCATTGTAGGAAAATGCTCGTCTCAATAAAAATCTTCCTACAAATGCTAGAAAAATGCTCTCCCCAATAACAAACTTCGTACAAAAGAAGTCTACGCATTATAGGGATAATAATACATCGACTTTTGGGACTATTATTACGCCTTGTCACCGAGACTCAAGTCATTGGCCACATGGCCACCCATCATCATGATAAATGACAACCGAAGTCCATGAAGATAGTGCTTCGATATATGGATCAATAAGAGAAAGCTAAATTTGCCGAAATATTTATTTTCCGAAGCCCCTTTCGCCTAAGCTCCCTAGTCCCTAAGAGCTTCGAACTAGAAAAATTTCCCAAGAAGATCCTTTGTGAAGATATTGTGAAAGAAATTGATATGACAACCTACAACCTAAACACGTCCAATCTTGTCAACATATTGACCAGAGTGTATATATAGACTATAAGGCGGTTCCCTTCTTTCAAGAATAATCAAGTGCAAAATAGGCCAAGTGGGTGATGGGGATGTCCCAGTGGGTCGGATGAAGCCATGTGTGCTTCATCTATTGGTCATAGCTTTAATTGTAACACTATAAATACCATCTCTTATATCATTGTAAGGCTAATGCGATTTAAAATACTAAAAGAACACCACTCTTCTCTCTATAGTCTTTACATAATAATTAATGCAAATTTCTACAAGCTTGAAATTGTTCTCCAAATATTATATTGTGATGATTAAAATTGGTGCTCGAACACTTTAGTGGCTTGCGTCTCAAAGAGGGATTATTTATACCCGTGGCTCGTTTTTTGCCCATATGGACATGATGGGGCCCGAGCTTCTGCTAGCTCATTTTTACGGGTCAATAGAGTGATTATTATGTGTTTGATGCTTAATTATGCTCGTTTATATCATATTTTAGGTAAAAACTCAGTATTGGACTATCTAAGGACTCAATCTGAATAAAAAGAGGAAAATGGAATCAAATTACACAATTGAAAGTATAGATTCCAATAATTCGTGATACCCTTATTTGAGATTTAAAAAAATAGATAGTAATTATTTAGTTTATGTGGTGCGATATTAGGACTCAAACATCCCACTTTATTACTTCTCATGATTCATACGCTTGCAGAATCAAATGATCAATAGTCACACATATTTTGAAACAACATGACTATTTGATATGTAACATTTACATTTGAAGAGCTGCAACTAGTCGTCATACCAATGGAAAACATTTCCAATTCACACCTATAATACTTAAGATAACCCAATAATAACTAACCAAGAGGAGGGTGAATTGATTATTAAAACTTTTTTAAACAATTAATTTAGCAAGTAAAGACTAAATAGATAAATTCAATTAATAAGAACATATGTAAAAGCAATAAGTACAAGGGGAAAGATGATGCAAACGATATAATTGTAGAAGTTCGATCCAAAACAATAATCTACGTCCTCTGTTACCAAGCTCTCCAGTATGAGTAAGACATTTTCACTAGATTGATTGACTTGTACAATCCTACTCTTTACAACGCTTTCGGTAACTTACAAACAAAGAGAACCAATTCTTATACATTATTGAGCTTTACGAAACCTCAATACTACCCACAAATTTGAAGGAAGTTGATTTTACAATTTAAAAACTTATCTCTTAATAAATGATATGATTAAATTAAGTATCAAGAGAGAAATAGGATAACACTTTAATAAATAACAAAGAATAAAATTCAAGTGTTAGGTGAAAAAAACTTTGATGAGTAGAATGATTTTCAAAAGTTAATTCAATTAAAAGTTTTTCAAAGTAAATGATTTGATAAAGATAAATAAGATATAAGATTGATATAGTTTTGCTCAAGAATATCTCACTTAAATGTTCTAAAAAAATGTATTCTATTGAATGCATAGTGAAATGATATTTATAGTTATCAAAACACCAAAATTTCTGACCAACTGGACCGGACGTCCGTATATTGAATCGGACAACCCAACTAGCCGTAATGCGTCAAAATTTAGAACAGTTAAAAATTTGACCGTTGGACGAATCGGATGCCCGCTTGGACAGTATTTTCCCAGATTGTTCTTTCTTGACTCTTTTGAAAAATGTAGACTTTTGAAAGGCGTTTTTACTTAATTTTTCATAGCAAGTGATCATTGTAAAAGGTTTAAATATTAAGTTGGAATTCTTACCTTTTGAAAAATAATTTTTATGCAAGCGATTTTATGAAGTAATTTTTTTTGTGCATAAAAAAATTATCTTTTGAACTTATACTGATTCATTGTTAAGGATTAAAATATCTTACATTTACATATGAATTCAAAGCATCTAAATCTAATATCTTCGATCGATTTGACATGAATGCTCGGCTTCCATCTCGATTTTCATTTATCGTCAATTGCAAACCTTTTGCTAGCAATCATTTTGTCCCCAATAGATCAATTTTGCAACAAAACTATGAAAACTCGAATTCAAATGTTAGATATAAAAAAAAATTGTTTGTTATAATCAAAACATGATGTCAATCATAGGTCAACAATTTTTTCATTTTTGATTATGACAAACAAAGAATGATATGCAACAAATTGATAAAAAAAAAAAAGAACTTTAGGTATCTCACATGGTTCGTACATTTCCCCCATCTTTTATACATGTATTCCACATATCTTATACAAGTTATGCATTCATATTATCTTATATATTTTCCCTTTTGGCATAAGCAAAAAAAAAAAAAA
>CAIGRP010044732.1:0-28293 GCA_903798385.1 Fraxinus cuspidata
CCAAATTTAATCAACCTACAAAATAATTTATATCCCAAACAAACAACACAACAACCTACTGAAATTCAGCCCAACACAAAGCCCACTTACTGAAAAAAAAAAAAAAAATCGAGCCCAAACTGATCAACCAAATAAAACACAATCAGCCACCAAGAACAGGCCCAACGCAAATGGCCCAGAAATACGGCCCACCTAAAAATAAAACACAATAGTCACTAAGAAGTGCCCAGAAATTTGGCCCAACGCAGCCCACTGAAACTGGCCTAACAAACAAGCACAAAACCCACCTGAAATTGACCCACAACACACCCAAACGACTAAAACACGATCACGGCAGCCACTCACCCAAACGACTGAAATCACGATCACGGCAGCCACTCCACCCCCAGACAACTCTCAACCCACCGAAGAAGATGACTGTCCGTCACTGGCAGCCACCACAAAAAGAAGATTCCGATCAAAAAAATCGACTATCGATTACTCCAGTGGAACGCGAGGAGACGCCGAACGGAGATCGACCACTGGACACCGTCGGAAATATGGGAAATTGAAACACGAAGCCACAGCGAGAAAGAACGACACCTGATATGCGATCGCGATCGCCTACTGTGATGGACAAGAACCGGGTAATTGAAAAACTAGCTCTGATACCATGTAAATACTTTGATTGAATGGCTGAATAAGTTTTCCATTAACGATGCTACAATTTATAGTTACAAAACAATCTAAATATAGTAGTTTGATGTATGGTACAAATATATATATATGCAAAATTTATTGGACGTAATCATCTCCTTCAATCTTCTTCAATCTTGTTAACACTACGTATTTGTTTACTCTTCCTAATTTTACTATCTTACTGTCAGTCAAATCCTGTTTTGGAGGCATTTGGTAATGCAAAAACTGTCAGAAATAACAATTCAAGGTCAGTTATGTTTCACTTAAAATACCTTTTGCCCTGGGGTTGGAATGATTCGTTGATCAATGTGTTTCCTGAACTAAAACAATTGGCTATCCATGACAGCCGCTTTGGCAAATTTGTGGAGCTTCAGTTTAACAATGTGGGGAAGATTTCTGGTGCTGCAATCAGAACTTATTTGTTGGAAAGATCTCGTGTTTGTCAAGTGTCTGATCCTGAAAGAAACTATCATTGCTTTTACATGCTCTGTGCTGCACCACAGGAGGTATTTTACATTTGTTGGGATATTGTTTTTTGAGAATGTGCCGGCCAGCTGTAGTTATTACATGGAACTAGTAGATGCTACCGATTCTCAACTGTTATATGTTATTGATTCTCATGATGTACCAGCTCAACTTATAGCACCATGTATTTGATTTATACTATTAAATAAAAATGCATACCATAAGAACAATATCCAAAAGTTTTCCTTGCTATAATTGACAAGCAGCATCATGATTTTATTAATCATCAAGAATTGGTTATGATGGAAAATTATTATTTAAATTGGGAATTGAGGGTTTCAGGCTATCCATCTGGATTTGGAAGTTGTCAAATGCCATACATTCACTGCTTCACTAGGATTGAATAGGGTTATGGCCTCTAATGTAGAAGTAATGAAGCACATAGCAAAAGTCAATCAAGCAAATCCTGAGATTAATGTTGTTTATTCTATATGATTCCCTGTTCCTGCTCCGAATTATACAAAAGTTAATTATACTTCTTAAGTTTGTTTTCCAAATTTAGAAATGTTGTAACAATTTTTTGTGATGTCATCATGAAATGATAGTCTGGATTTTTAGTGGAATTTCCCTTGACGCTTCTGATGGTTTTAAAATGAAGCCATCTCTTTATTGCTCATGCTTTTCTATGGTAATCTTCTGAAATTTGATCATTATACATGCCCCTCCAGTCCCTTGCCAACAAGAGGTGACTTGAGGCATTGGCAGATAACATTAAAATTAAACCTTTTTGATTTGCCCCAAAATAGTTATCCCAAGTTAACCTCAAGCTTATTCTTCAGCTTTTATATGTTGGCGGAACCAAAAATTGTGTTGGATAGTTGGGGAAGCATTGACTCACCACTTCTTAGGCAATCATTAGGCACCACTGCAATCTTGGAATGCCCTAGTTCAGATTTGGTCAAGCTCTTATGACATTGAAACTGTCCCATGTTGGTTGTGGAAAGTTGATTTGACCAAGATATATGAATTGACAATGGAGATAGCTATTTTGAGCCAAGTGATACGACCCACAGTTAATTCTCATGCATAATCCTTGAGTATAATTTAGTATGTCCTCTTTTTAGGTTGAACATATTACTTATTTAAGGTATAAAATTAGACTTTGGCCATCGATATCATATAAATATTTTTATGTGAATAAGTAGACTGTGGAGTGTAATATTTTATAATACCATTAAATAAGAGAATCTCCTTCTTGGTAATTGAGTTGAGGTGGCTGATTAGCCTATACCCTAGTCTGTATGCCAATTACATAATACAAAGTCGTCATGATGGTTAGCCGAATTGGAAGTTATTTTTCATTCTTAAAATCAGAATTTACAGATCTTTGGGACCTTAGGCAATTGAGGAATCAGCATTCTTTCCAGATACGTGGGATAAGTATTAAAAAATGGACCATCTATCTTTTACCGTAGAATCATACTTAATTTTCTGATATATCATATTTCAATGCAATGTAATGCATTTGTGTCTAAATCTTTGTAACCATCCACCAATAGATTAAATTGATGTAGTCTCACTTGTTGCTTAAGTTAGGGTCCCTGAAATAGTCTACTTTGTCATCTGTTAATGTTCTGCAATAAAGCATGGTGAATATAAGTCATGCCATGGCACTGTATATATTTAACCTGAACTTCTTTAGCTTCCTATTTCACACTGTCCATAGGATGTTGAAAAATACAAATTGGAAAACCCGAGGATGTACCATTATTTGAACCAGACGAATTGTTACGAACTGGATGGAGTGGATGATTCCAAGGAATATTTTTCTACAAGGAGGGCCATGGACGTCGTTGGGATCAGCTCTGATGAGCAGGTATAACTAGTTATATGCCAATCTTGGTTATACAGATTATTTCAAACTTCGGGGTTATATTTCAATTGGCAGGATGCAATTTTCCGAGTTGTAGCTGCAATTCTTCACTTGGGTAACGTTGAGTTCGCTAAGGAAAGTGAAACTGATGCTTCACAACCCAAGGATGATCAGTCTCGATTCCATCTGAAAACTGCAGCTGAGCTGTTTATGTAAGTGATTTTCTTCGACTTCATAATTCTCCAAGTACCCCTGTTTAGTTGTGTTTTTGTAGTGACAACTGAGAAACTATACATCTAAAAATCTTCTATAGGTGCGATGAGAAGTCACTTGAAGACTCCTTATGCAAACGCGTCATAGTAACTCGGGATGAGGCCATAACAAAAAGCCTAGATGCAAATGCTGCTGCCATTAGTAGAGATGCTTTAGCCAAAATTGTCTATTCAAAATTGTTCGATTGGTTAGTTGAATTCAAAGTGTGATAATCTATTAAATCAACTTTTTTGCTAGGTGTCGATTGTATTTGACTTGGAGCTTATTTGTTTTCTGATTTAGGCTTGTGAACAAGATTAACAATTCTATTGGCCAAGATCCTGATTCAAAATTCTTAATTGGTGTTCTGGATATTTATGGCTTTGAGAGTTTCAAGACAAACAGGTGCTTAACCGGTATGCTTTGTTTTCATCATAACAGAGGTTAATATTTTGGAGAATACTGCATAAAAAACACGTTTCTATCCAATAATTGCCTTTGGACTTGAATGTTTTTGTTATATCACTATTTTTTGTTTGTTTAGATAACTTGTCAAATTGATTGCGGTGTCTTAATTATGCATATTAAATTATTTATATATATTACTTATTAAAGAAAATTATGCGATAGTCCTATTATGTGCAGGACAGTACTCTTACGTGCTATTGTTTCTGATTGCAAAATAATAAATAAATTAAAAATAAAAAAAACTGTGCAGAAGCTAAGGCACAGTTTTTTTTTTTTTTTTCTTTTTTTAAGTGCTACAATGCTTGTTAGCTGTTAGAATCTGACGTTCCACGCTTAATTTATCAATTAACTTTATTCATTTCCTGCAGCTTTGAGCAACTCTGTATCAATTTGACCAATGAAAAACTGCAGCAACATTTCAATCAGGTTTATATATGATATATACTCTAGTTCACCACTCAGAAATTGTAAATTTTTAAAAAATAAAAATTGGAAAAATAAGGTCAATAAAGCATTAAATGTGATGTAAGATAACATTTGATATATTTTGGCAGCACGTTTTCAAGATGGAGCAAGAAGAGTATTCCAAAGAAGAAATTGACTGGAGTTACATAGAGTTCGTTGATAATCAAGATATTCTTGATCTTATAGAAAAGGTTCATTGACGTATCTGTTTTCTCTAATCCAATTTCTGTTTGTTATTGCATGTGATTTGTCTAACCTCGCTCCCAATTAGCACTCAATGCTACTTTATATGTGATATCAATAAACCATTTCATCTTCATTTGTAGTTATCTTGATCTTTGTTCTTTCTAGTGCTAGTATTTATATACGTTGTTGTGCTTCTCTCTCAACTTGTGCTAAGGCTTTTCATATGCATTTGTGACCATATTGGGTAGTTAGAACCTTTATTTAGGGTTTCCATTTAGCTTGTGTCACACGTTTTTGTGAACATTACCCTGGAAATTGTAATGTGCTGAATTTTCTATAAAAATGGATTTGTTACTATCACAAAAACACAGAGCATTTGTGATGGACTTGGGGTGTATTTAAAATATAGTACTCAAGATTAATAGTGACATTCCCTTCATCATGATTCAGTAATAGGTTTCTCATAAACAGTAGTTCAATGGACTCTTATTCCAATGGCTAGGTTCAATCCTGGTCAACTCTTGCCCAAGTGATTTCGGTCCATTAATTTTGGACGACCATTGACCTCTCAGATTTCTTTGGGTACCAAAAATGCCCAACTAACATTCAGATCTTGCTAGTGAGTCATGGATTCATTGTGAATATATCTTCTTAATATTAACCAGTTCGAACTACCAAAGCACCAAAGTATTGATCATATTGTAATTTCACTCTTCAATGCTTCAAAGAGTTTGAGTCATGAACTTGAGTTCATTACTCACTTAGAATTAAAATAGGGAAAATACATTAATATAATGGGCCTAGTGCTAAGTTGAATTTTACTCGGACCTGTCCAACGCATCCAGAAAGTGCTAGTGCTTTCATTTAGAATTCATCACTTCTGTGATAAGAGAAACCATTCACCCCAACTGCGAAGTGGACGGCTGCATGACCTTACAGAATAAAAGAAGTGCCCAGTATTATTCATTGGTCATAAACTGGTCCTGTCCAATCCATTTAGAATGTGTTTGTCTCCACAACACTACTATGATTGAGAGAAACCATTCACCCAATTGTGATGTGATCAGGTGGACAACAATATGACCTTACATAAAGGGCCCAACTTTAGTCATTAGACATGGACTGATATTTTAAGCTACGGTTTATAAATTTTATTTCCATAAGACCATTTTGTGCATAACTTGGAATGTCAAGCATAACTGAGAGACCCTCATCTTATTTGTCAATAAAGAAGTACATTATAGAAAATAAAAAATGAATAAATTTTATGTATTTATTATCAGAAAATACTTGAGTAAAGAATTTGTACTTTCTGAGCACTAATCCTAACACAATGTTTTCTAATAGTATGGTTTGTCTGCATTGGTATGTTTACACTCTTCTAGTTAACAATTATTGATACTTAAAATTCTTTACTTCAGAGCCTTTCCCAATCTGCGTTGAATACTTAACTATGCTAGTATGCTGTCTCATAGCCTAATATGTGCTGATATCTAGTAGAGATTGTTGACCAGATATTCTAAAAATATCTCAAAGTTTTAGACATGGAATGGGTTTGACATACAATAAATGCATTTGTACAAGAAATTCAAATTTTTTTGCAAAATAATTTTTTTATTAGAGTAATTTATCATTACAAATTGGATTTAACATTTAAAAAAGGCACGGAATCTATGAATTTTCTACAGTTCCCTTTTCGGGTGACAATTTGTTTTTGTTCATGGAGATAAATATTTTGAGTTTCAAAAAGTACACGTTTCAAAATTATTTCCAGGGTGCTTGGCACGGCTTTTGAAATGCTCAAAAGGGCTTTTGAGGCTTATATTTGGCTCGTGTTTTTTATAAACATTCAAGCTATTTTATATTCATCTATTTTGAGGGACCCAAAAGTTTACATTCATTTATCCTCATCTAATTTATATCTATATATATTTAAACTTTTTCTAAACACTTTCCAAACATACTCAAAGAAGTTACTTTGGGGTCTTTTTGGGTAATATTTTGAAAGTGCTTCTTGTGATAAGAAAAATCTTCAAGACGAAGTTGACCCTTGCTTTCCTGGAAAACTTTTCTACAAAATACAAAAGCTTCCAAATGGGCACTTTCCAGTTCTGAAGAAATTGTTGATAGAAAAAATATCAGGGAAACTGAAAAAATAGAACGACGCGACTTATGGAGCCCTCTCCCCCAATATCCAAAAACACCCAATTACCGCTTACCCAGCCACCCACCACCCAAACTCCGGTCGACGTCGGCGACGGCGATAGTGTATCGACAGAAAACCCTAACCCTACCGGCCTCACACCACATATTTATCCACACTCACAAGCACAGTCGCTCGTACCGATGCAGAGACAAACGGCAAGACGACCTAGGCTGTTGCGGGGACCTCCGCCGACGGCAACCTTGGTGGAAGAAATACTGTGGAGCGATCTGGGACCCAAACCCAGAGTTACCAGAATCCGGCTACCTCTCTGGCAGACACGCCTGACCGGCGCTCTAGGCTAACCTTTCCGACGCCGGAGGGACTAGTGCATGGACCACACAGTAGACACGCCGACGCGTGTAGCCCGTGCGCTGCCGCCGAAAAATCAGAAAATTCAGTAGGACATTCCCAGAGTCTTCTGCAAGCCTATTTTGTCATCAGATTTGTCGATTCTACACAATCAAAGGAAAAAGCGGGTGGATGCATATGGTATGGTATTTAATCGGCCATTTAAAGTTGAGACAAAGAAGTTTGAGGTGTCTGTTAACGAATCGGTATTGTTAGGATAATAGAGGGGGGCTCGAGGATGTTGACTGCAATCTATATGGGGAGGTTTGGTGCACTATGGATGGTGAATATGGTGGATAAGTTGAGAGTGGCTAGTAAGTCGGAGGATTTTGTCTCCAACCAAGTTTAACGAGTCATCACGGGCTTTTTTGGCACAACGTTGTGCAACAGTCAGGGTAGGTACTTGATGATAGCACAGTATGGATAAAGGCGTCGGATGGGAGCTGTGATGGTGCGCCGAAGGTGTGAATGGAGAGGGATGAGTGTCGTTTTCGAGGGTGTTTAGAGCTGTTGTGGATTCATTTGTTGCTAGAGATAAGGCTAAACGTCGAACGATGGATGCAAGAAATCGATAGAGGATAACTTATGCCGAAGTTACGGCAAACTTACAGACATCGCTTAAAGTTGACAAACTGGGAACAATGCGAAATAACATGATGTATAATGAGAGGGTGTTTGACGATCATCTTGGGATGCCTAAGCCTATGGAGACACATGTCTTTTCTTTCTTGTTTAAGTTGATAATACACTTCCAGTGTATTCTTCTTTGAATAATAAAATTATTTGATTATCTANGAGACACATGTCTTTTCTTTCTTGTTTAAGTTGATAATACACTTCCAGTGTATTCTTCTTTGAATAATAAAATTATTTGATTATCTATCAAAAAAAAAAAAAGAAAAGAAAAAAAAAAAAAGAAACTGTTGATTTGCACACTTAATAAGACGGAAATGATTGAAGAATATGTTTTGTTTAATCTTGAAATTTTGAATACATAACAAATACTGTTTCGGAAATGATTGAAGGATAAATATGATTTATTTAATCTTTAAAATTTCAAAATACATAACAAATACTACATCCACATGCTATGTGTTTCATTATACTCAACACATAAATGAAAATTATTAAAGATGTATAATGTGGCTATGTTTTTGTGGTTTTGGTCATCCCTCCTCACCATGTGGCAGACGCTAGTGCACACACTTGCTGAACTTTCGACTTTCAGCTCCTCTGAACCTTGTCCTCTATTAAATAATTGAAGTTTGATTGCAGTGTTTCCTCTGACCTTAATTCTTAGTGGGTGCTGATTTATGTGAATTTTGTTGTTTCAAAATGCGGTTCCTTTTCCTTGGAAGTATCTAACATTAAAAAGAGATAATAAGACACGCTAAACAGTTACTTTTTGTTCATTGTAGTCCCTTTTTTTTTCCTTTTTTTTTTGTGTTAAAATATTTTTCTAGTATTGTGGTCTGTAGCTCATAAATCTGATATATTTTATTGCTCTCAGAAACCTGGTGGCATTATTGCTCTTCTTGATGAAGCTTGGTATGTATATAACTATTATTTTTGTTTTCTCAGTAATGTTAAAATCTATCTGTTATGTTCTTTTATATTTGTTGGATTTCTTAATATGCTTATTCTTTATAGCATGTTTCCAAGATCTACACATGAGACATTTGCAGAAAAGCTATACCAGACATTCAAAGAGCACAAACGCTTTAGCAAGCCAAAGTTTTCACGGACTGGGTTCACCATTTGCCATTATGCTGGTGATGTATGTAAATATTTTAGTATTTAATAATATAATGGCAGTGTATTAGAGTATTTAACAACAAATATGCCCCTTGCTGCTTAAGTTGAGTTTCACAGATAAGGCTTTGATTTCAGGTCAATTATCAAACTGAATTATTTTTGGATAAGAACAAAGACTATGTCATTGGAGAGCATCAAGCCCTCCTTAGTGCTTCAAGTTGCTCCTTTGTGTCTGGCCTTTTCCCACCTTTATCTGAGGAATCTTCTAAAACATCAAAGTTCTCTTCCATTGGTTCTCAATTCAAGGTTCATTTCATTCATTATTTGTTCAATGCCAGCGGGTTTCTTATTTTACCCCCTCCAGATTTATCTCCATTTCATCTACTTTACAGCAACAACTGCAAGCTCTGCTTGAGACACTCAGTGCTACAGAGCCACACTACGTTCGTTGTGTGAAGCCTAACAATCTTTTAAAGCCTGCTATCTTTGAGAATTCTAATGTGCTGCAGCAACTTAGATGTGGGGTTAGTTTCTGTGTTTATTTTGTTCTTTACTAGCATTGAATCAGTTTTTGTTACTATTGTTATGTTGTAACCGGGTGTTTCAGTTCCAAGCATTCTGAACACAATTTCTTTCTTTCTAGGGAGTTATGGAGGCAATCAGGATTAGTTGTGCTGGATATCCCACTCGAAAAACATTTGACGAATTCATAAGTCGTTTCAAAATCCTCGAGCCTAGTATTTTAAGGTACTTCCATTAACTGTTGTTATATCCACTATGATGATTTCCCTCCCATGATTTTCAAAATTTTCCGCTTCCAAGCTGCACGCCTTTCTCAGTTTAGATATATGTCTTTTACTAGCACGGGTTGCTTGACTTGATGTGTGATGTTTGTGACCCCTACACCCTGTGAACTTCAAATGTTGCTTGTTATACTCTCTAGGTATTGACTTCATAAAGGCTCGAGTACTTCTTGTTCTGAGAACAATGTCAAACGGAGCATAATATGTGAAAATCTAGGCATGTTTCTCCCTGCCTGACATGGCACTCTATTTTTCTCACGATTTTTTTAAAGCATCCATCTTCAAATCAGTTAGAATTTGACTAGAGAGAACCATCCGAGTTCATATAGTAGCTTAGAAGGCAACATTTAACTGATGTTTCATAAGATTGCTTGCAATTGCAAGTGGAGACACAAAAACAAGGCACGAATATGGAACAACCAAGAATAAGGTGCAATAACAAACAAGCGGAAACCGAAGTAAATGATTGAAATGGATAAGAGCAACACTTGTCCTATATATTCCATTTTTAAGCCTGGGATTGATACTACATCAAAAGGTCCAAAATACTGCAGGCGAGGAGAAACATGAGGAAATGATTGAAGCAGATGTGAATGAGTGTTGTGCAATATATTACCAATCCTAGGTCTGATACATCAAAAGCATGCCCAAGCATACATGCTAGATGGCGAGGTTAAATTTAACTGGTGTGGTAATTTTATATTTTCTTAACCCTTTTGTTCTCTCCTTCAAATCACCCTCAACTCTGCCACCCCACTCTCTTCCTCAATCACTCTCACTACATGATATGCAACAGAAGTTAAATTTTATGTACGTGAACTTTGGTTGTATATAATCTTTATTTTATATTGCAAAGTGGAAAGTCACATACTTATTAAATGCGTGTTGTTACCAAATCAATGAGTGCATATATATTTGTACGTATCATCATTTATACTAAACTTTACAATGATATAGTTATGTTTGCCTTTGTGATCTTTATATTAATTTGTACATTCATATTTTTCACTAAGTTTATGACTTACAAAACACAATGCATTGCTATATTTTGCATCATTATAGAGTAATTTGATGTTGATTTGGTTAAGAGATCTTACACATGATAGAGATGATGGGAAAATATATCAATATTTTACGTTGTACTTTAGGTCGGATAGAGGATGGAGAATCCCTTCAAACTAATGTAACAACAGAAATTAATATTTTAATATTATACTTTTTCAAGACTTTTAACTCAAGTACTGTTTACTATCTTTTTATATATTTGACATGTATTTTCAAATTAAAAATTAAGAATTTTTCTTCACTTATCCATGTATAAGATGAACAAGATACAAAACTCTTTTGATAACTATGGTAGAAAATTATATCCAGAACTACTACAATGGCAATTAACACAAGTACAACAGGTCTATGTTTCTAGATGCTAAAGAAACAGTTTAAGCTCACTTCTATAATCATTTCTCAATAATATTTTCTCTTGTAAATTTCTATAGTTGCGATGAGGTCACTGCTTGTAGAGGATTTTTGGAGAAGGCTGGCCTAAAAGGGTATCAGGTATTTTTCATTTATTCCATATTTTCTGTTTAGTTCTCTAATTAATATTTAAATAGTACTTGCATAACATTGGTGGTTTTGCAATTTGAGTTTGTGTAAGAGAGTGGGCATTTTTGTATGCTAAGAGAAATAGGGCACCTATACTGTCTTGTGTATGGACGATTAGCTACTTTTTCTCAGGACACTGGACCTGCATGGTCTCATTTTTAGTTGGTTGACAAGGTTGAGCTTTGAGTACGTTGACATGGAGTATCATTACTATTTGCTCACTAGTTATTTGTGCCTTATTTTATGTTTCCAATAAGCCCCCTGTTTTGGCTCCATTTTATTCAAAATGCACTCTCTCCATTCTACTATTTACTATTTGTTGCAGATTGGCAAAACAAAAGTATTTTTGAGAGTTGGTCAGATGGCAGAACTAGATGCTTGTCGAGATGAGTTCCTTGGAAAATTTGCATGCATCATCCAACGAAAATTTCGTTCACATTCAGCTCGCAAAAAATTCACCTCATTACGTACTTCAACTGTACAAATTCAAGCTTGGTGTAGAGGTATGGTTAATGTATAATGGGTTTGCTTTTATTATTCTAGTGTCGTGAATATATGAGATTATATTCCAAGTGATCATATTTTACTGTGTCTGTCTATTAATGGCTTCTTTGTAATAATAGGACAATTTGCACGCCAACATTATGAACACAAAAGACAAGAGGCTGCTGTTTCAACTATTCAGAAAGATGTGCGCATGTTTCTTTCAAGAAAAGCTTATGCATTATTGGTCTCTTCTGCTCTTTTTCTTCAGGCAGGAATGCGTGGAATGGCTGCTCGCAGACTACTTCAATTTAGAAAGCAAACAAAAGCAGCCATCCTCATTCAGGTAATTTTCGTATACAAACCAGGTTCTGTTGACACGGGGTGTCCTTTCTTTTTAGTCTCTTACGTTGATCAGTAAAAATTAAATTTAGTTGATCTAACTGAAGCTACTCCAGCTTTCTTAATTGAGATCTATATTATCTGAGATCATTGTTATTAGATCAAAGCTGTATGCCGTTTGACAGCCACCGTTAGTTAACCTGAGTTCACTTGGCTGTTTGACTAAATTGCATTTGTTGTCTTCCAGTTAATCATCTAACTTATATACTCTGATATGTGGAAGTAGCTGTTATGCCTATATATTCACAGGACTTCCTTACAATTACTCGATATCCAGAGAAGTGGACAAACGTTTGCTCTTCTACTATACAAAATATGCAGATCTTATAGCAAGTTGTGCATCAAACTAAATATTTTTCTTCAGACCATCTTTAAAGTGGATAGATCTGGGTTTCGAGTCAGTATGACATGATTTTGTGCTACAGAACACTCTGACATGTTAAATCCAACTGCTTTGGCGGTAACCCTGTAGAAATCTTGGAGATTAATCATGATTGATTATGATTGATGTATGATTAATCATAATTGATATATAATTGATTAAATCTTTCCATAACTTATGATTAATCATAATTGATACACTAATTTCTTGTATTCTAAATTAGAAGATTATTTTTTCCTTTTTCCTTTTTATTGTTGTACTATAAATAGGGTGTAATAGGTGTGTTCAATTCAATTAAAAAATACAAAAAATTCTTATTTAATTCTTCATGGTATCAAAGTCCATTAAGTTTCAACGAGCAATTCGATCCGATTAAGCTCAAAAAATGAGCACGCAGATTTCAATTGGTTTGCTCAAACGAGCCATCATCTTGCAGTGCATGTTAAATGATAAAATCCCACGTTGAATAAAAATGAAAACATAGATCGATTTATAAGCGATTAGACTACTCATCTAAATAAGGTTAACCTTTTAAGATGGAATCTCAAATCTTAATATAGTATCAGAGATTAATCATAATTGATATATGAGTGTAGAAACCCTAGAAATTAGTCATGATTGATCATGATTGATGTATGATTAATTATGATTGATATATAATTGATTAAATCTTTCCTTAACTTAGGTTGATTGTTAGGCTAATTTCTTGTATCCTAAATTATAAGATTATTTTTTCCTTTTTCCTTTTTATTGTTGTACTATAAATTGGGTGTAATAGATGTGTACAATTCAATCAATAAATACAGAAAATTCTTATTCCATTCTTCAAGCCCTTGTGTCATTCACTGTTTTATGGCCAATATCTCCTAGACCTTGCATGCGTTGGCTTTATCCTTCTCAACAAAAAAATGAACATGTTTCAAACTGAAGCCCTACTATATGATGTGAGCATACTGGTTGTCAGGACATGGATCTGTTACTATTATGAAATGAGGCGAAATGGTGATGCAGTTGGAACTAACATACCTTACCTTCACATTATACCAATTTGAATCATATAAGTAGCAGAATCTTTTTTTTTGTTCAAATTATACAATAGTTCTTGTACCCGAAGAGGTGCACTTACCCTGGCCTGTCAATTTTTATTTGATACTGAAATTGGCTGAATTGTGAAGACTATTTGGTTTTTCCTTAAGATTTTATTCTTGGTTTGTTTATGCATTGTAAAGCTAAATATTATTTGTTATTATAGACTTTTACAATGATGACCACTTAGTCATGTGCATTCATTATTAGTCAGTCCATCTATGTTTCACGATGAAGCAAGTTCCTTTTTAATTTCCATGTCTAAGAGTGATTTTCTGTTTAGAACATACCTCTTTAATATGATGGAATTTATTCCAGAGTCATTGCCAAGGATACTTGGCCTGCCGCAAGTATTTGAGGTTGAAGAAAGCAGCAATTACTTTCCAATGTGTCTGGAGAACAAAAATGGCTCGTAAAGAATTACGTAAGCTTAAAATGGTGAGAGTTTCTCCTTTTAACTGTATTTGTCTTCAACAAATGGCTGGTGAAGTTACAATAGTTAGTTCTTTAAGTTTATCAATCTTTGAGTAGAGTGACAATGCTTTGATGCTTGTTTCCCTGAGGTGCCTCTTCTAAAATTGAACCCACATGTGCATGCTTGGTGAAATATTTATGTACTTCACCTAGCAATAGTTTAGGTGTTTTGCTTTACCGGAATGTGTTATATATAAATGTGCGCTCACCTCAGTTAAATGTAATGTGATTTTCTTAATTCTTTTAAATAAACAAGTATTTGGGCCGGTGTGTGATGTGAAATTTATCGCTAAGTATTTTCTTAACGCTTCAAGTTGTGAAGTTTTGAAGGGCCCAAGTTTTTGCAAAGTATATAAGCTTTCTACTTGAATCATCAAGTGCTTATGTTGCCATAAAAAATTGATTGTGTCTTAATTCAGGCTGCTAAGGAAACTGGTGCACTTCAAGCTGCTAAAAGCAAGCTGGAAAAGGAAGTTGAAGAATTAACTTGGCAACTGCAGCTGGAGAAACGCATGAGGGTAATATGTTAGTAAAACATCTATGTTAGATTTGCCTTTCTTGTACTAAATGTCTCACTCTCAGTAATTATCTGCCACTGTTAAACAGAAGTTTATAATTGGTTAGTGCATTGAGGATGCCAGAACTCAGGAAAATTTAGAACTAATTGATGGATAACTCTTTAGGCTGACATTGAGGATGCCAGAACTCAGGAAAATTTAGAACTACAAATTGCTTTGGAGGAAATGCGGATTCAGTTTCTTGAAACCAAAGAACTACTGATAAAGGAACGAAAAGCTGTGAAGAAGTTGTCTGAGCAAATCCCTGTTATACAAGAGATCTCTGCTGTACAAGATGTCTCTGCTGTTCAAGAGGTCTTTGCTGTACAAGAGGTCGCTGCTGTAAAAGAGGTCCCTGTTGTTGATCAGGAACTGGTCAATAAGCTAACATCTGAAAATGAGAAGCTTAAGGTCAGTTCTTGAAATTCAAGAATCTTCTTGGTTAATGTGAGGTGAGATCTGTATCTGCAACTTCTGATGTGTAATTCTCAAATTGAAACATGTTTCTTCAGGCTATATTAAGTTCATTGGAAAAGAGAATAGATGAAACAGAGAAGAAATGTGAGGAAACAAGCAAACTTAGTGAGGATCGGTTAAGGCAGGCTTTGGAGGCAGAATCAAAGATTATTCAGTTGAAGACCGATATGCAAAGGTTGCTTTTATGATAGACTTCAATCCGCTGATCCGTTTTAAAATACCAGTCAGCACTTTCAAGGATATTATTTGCTTTCGTGTTTTTGTTTTCAAGTGCCCATGAGAGTTCTATTTTGTGTAATTTGTGAAGCCAGAAGATTCTATTGACTTCTGACTGTGATTGTGTTTTGATTCTGTCTAATTTCAGGCTCGAAGAGAAACTTTCAGATATGGAAACTGAGGACCAGATTCTCCGGCAGCAAGCTTTGATAAGGTCTGCTGCTGGGAAAAAGTCTGGACATTTAACTCCTAGAACTCGGGTTAGGACACCTTTGATTCTTTCTTTTATTTCCTTTGTGTCTATTCTTACTCTCTTTTTCTTCCATTTGCAGCCTGTAGAGAATGGTCATCAGGTAAGAAAACTATACTAAATAGTAGCATGCTGACGTTAAATGTACTCTGCTATAGTACAAATAAAAGTATTGGCTCAACACATTCATTATGTAGAGCTGTTTGATACAGGAACCGAAGAATGCAACTCCGTTAAAAAGATTTGTATCTGTATCTGATGACACATTTAGGAGATCCATTATGGAAAGTCATCGCGTATGTCGTTTTCTTAGCTTTGTTGTTTTTATTTCTGTTTGCGACTTTTGCCTTCTTTGGCTTCTGAGAGAGGTAGGCTAAACAGTTAACCTGAAACAATCGTGTCCCCCAAATACTTTAGACTTGAGTCATTTGGCAGGGTATGTTTGATATATCAAGTGAGACATTTATTTGTACTTTCAAACAGGACAATCCACCAAAAAATTGAAAAGGTCATCAAAGTCTAGGCCTTTGATATTCTCTTACATGGCCACTATTTATCTGAAGGATTTAGACTGGATGCAATTGAAATTCAAGGTAGTGGTGGTGTTCAAAAAATAAACAAATGAAAGGAACTATAGATAAGAATATTTCGAGGATTATTTATCCTTCTTTTCTGTAGTTTATTCCCATCCAATAAAAAAGATATTGAAATCCTTGTTCATTCTATTTCTGGGAAATTCAATAGTAGAGTTGATTTTCGACATTGGTGCCAATCACACAAAAGGATGTCTACTGCATCTTTTTGTGGGGTCTGTTGGGGAGTGGGACGATAACATACCATGATCCAATTTGGACTGAGATGCATCATTGGTGTTATTTGTTTATTTTTGGAATGTTTAAATTGTTTGAAAAATGAGGAAAAACTTACAACTCTAGAAGGAAAAAAAGGAAGCGATTTAAATGCTTTACCTCATGTTGTAGCAATTATCCTAAATTTTGGATCGGTAACCTCAGACTGATCTTTTCCTCTGCTTTATGGTTGTTTTCCAATTTTTCCACTATTCTCATTAGCACTTTAAGTTTGAATTTGTCGATCCAAATTTCAGTACCTTGCTTTTTCTTTTTTGTTGCAGGAGAATGTAGATGCTCTTATCAGGTGCATCCCTGAAAATCTTGGGTTCAGTGAAGGAAAACCAGTTGCTGCATTCACCATATACAAATGCTTTGTTCACTGGAAATCATTTGAAGCCGAAAGAACTAGTGTATTTGATCGTCTTATTCAGATTATAGGTTCTGAAATTGAGGTACCTGTTCTGAACATATCAGAAACTAGTTATGCTAATGTGCACAGCAATTTTATTGTACACTGCTTGCTCGCCAGTGAAGCAGAAACTTTCTGCTGCATTTTGTAACTTGTACTCAATCCCTGGTTATGATATTCAAGATAAAGATGAATATTGTTTATTCACAACAGGAAGATTATTTAACAAAATTTTCTTTTTACTAAAGTAGTCCTAGGACCTTCAGCAGTTATTTTTTTAAGATGTTTTCCTAATTAGTTTAGGATTTACTTGATTCTTTTTTTTTTTTTCTAGTTTTATGTTTATACTTTTAGTATGATTCCTTTTCTTTTATTATGAGCTAAAATTTCACTTTAATTTGGATTAGGTGTGCTAAGGCCTAGGAACATAAAAGTACTATAGCTTTTTGGCATTGCTGTGCACTAATATTGATAGCAATTGAGTCCCTGCAATTTATTTTCTCTGTTTCAGCCTACACCAGCCTATGGCTGTGTTTCTCTTTCTTGCTTTCTTCCTGAAGCAAAGTTTCTTTTCTCTCCTATCATGAGCGCATCAGATTTCATTGCTAGAGGTTCTGGTTTTCTATCAGTATATAACATTATTGTGACTTATATAATGAGTATGACATCCGAAGGATAATGCTTGGTATTGGTCTTAGTGATTTAGCCCGTCACAATCACTTGTTTCTGTTCTTCCATTTTCATCTAAAGACAGTCAATTGATTTGTTTTCTATAACAACTCATTCATTTTACACTTTGAAGTCAAGGAGTTAAAATTACCTTCAAATGATCATTGCTAGGGCTCATCCTTAATAGTTATTTTTTTTTGAATGAAAATTGGATAAGTGTATTATGTACAGCATGAAATTGTTAGTAATGCTGTTATTGGTTTTATATTGACATTGTTATGTCTTCCATTTAAGAAAATACCGAAGAGATTATTACAATACAATATATTTTACTCGTCTTATTAACTAAATCATTATGTCATTCTGTATTGAAATAGTTCAACTTTTTTCTTCTTTGCATTTTGTAGCTAAAATGATACGGGATGCATTGTATTTTTGCAGAATGAGGCAGACATTAATCACATGGCTTACTGGCTCTCCAACACATCAACGCTCTTGTTTTTGCTTCAGCAAACTCTAAAATCTACTAGTGCTGGTTCATCAACTCCAAGGAAACCTCCTCAACCTACATCATTTTTTGGAAGGATGGCCCAAGTACGTGGATATTATTTGTTTAATTGTTTTAGTACTATTATCGAATTGCTGAAAAATGAGTTGGTTTTGAGCATTTAAATAGGAATCTGGGCAAATAGAAAATAGTGGTAACATGATGCTATTTTTCAGGGATTTCGTTCGTCCCCTTCTGCGAACCTCTCGATTGGGGGACTTGATAGAGTCTGCCAGGTTGAGGCAAAGTATCCTGCTTTGCTTTTTAAGCAGCAGCTGACTGCTTATGTTGAGAAGATCTATGGTATCATTCGAGATAATTCAAAGAAGGACTTGTCATCACTTCTTTCTCAATGTATCCAGGTAGCACTTCCTTGTTTCTAAATCAAATCTTTAATGATTTGTATTTTGTGTTTCAGGACTTGTGGAATAAATGACGTATATTGTTTTTTGTATTAGTTGCATTTCAGTAGAGGTTTAGAAAATAAATCACCCTTCAAAGAACTATTTAATTTCAAAGCCAATATCATCTAACTATTACCGATTAAGGATATTTCCCTGCCAGTTCTTTTACTGTTTCTTTTATCAATAACTTCCATCTTTTTTTTGTTGTTTATGCTATACGCAAGAGTTTTGAACTTCATATCTAATTTTCTATTTAGTGTACTCAATGTTTGTCTTCCTAACAATTCAGGCACCTGGAATGCCAACAAAAACAATTCAGGCTCCCGGAATGCCAACAGAAACAATTCAGGTGCCCGGAACGTCAAAAGAAACAATTCAAGCATCTGGAACAACTGAGACAATTCAAGTGCCTGGAACGCCAACAGAAACAATTCAGGCACCCGGAACTCCAACAGGAACAATTCAGGCATCCGGAACGCCAACAGAAAATTCTTTACAATCGTCTGGTCTATCCTTCAACAGTAGATATCCAATCGATGACTGGAAAAGCATCATTGAGAGCCTAAAGGGGACTCTGAGTACACTGCAAGAAAATTTTGTATGCAAGACTAACTTTTAATACCTTGGAATTTCTCTGCACTCCAGTCTTACAATGCTTGTTTCAGGTGCCTCCGGTCCTTGTTCAGAGAATATTCACACAGATCTTTTCTTATATTGACGTCCAGCTTGTTAATAGGTAGCTCTAAAGCCCTGATATTTTCTTTTTTATAATGTTGGCAGATTTATTTGTGTGGTGTAACATTGTTGCATGTTTTTTCAGCCTTCTCCTTCGTAGAGAGTGCTGCACATTTAGCAATGGTGAATATGTAAAAGCAGGTTTAGATGAATTAGAATTTTGGTGTGGACATGCAAAAGAAAAGGTAGACTTTTGGTTTTAGCTGGTTATAAGTCATGCATCTATTCCTTTATGTTTTCATAGCATTAATTGTCTAAGTTTATGCACTTGGATTACTCATACTGCAAATTTTAGATAGTCTTAACTATGAATCATGTTTCAGTATGTGGGCTCATCTTGGGATGAATTAAAACGTGTACGGCAGGCTGTAGGATTTCTGGTATGTTCTCTTGTTCTTTTGCAGGCATAATTTTTAAATCACCAGTGTTTACTGCAATTTCTTGGTCATCTGGCCTGAACCTTTTTTGAATTTAAATTGTTAAAATTATAAAATTGCTATGCTAGTTTATAGAATCAATGTAAAGTTGGATTTAACTTCTATTTCAAATCAAAATTTCATATCCTGAAAATACTGATGATTTATCGTCAATTGAACTGAAATTGACACATATGCAATAATGCTGAAGTTTATTTATACTTTTCACCCATGTGGTGAGATGACGAGAATTGTACAGCCTGTAGTTTGATTCAAAATCTTACCTCATCTGCAGGTCATTCACCAAAAGTTACGAATAACCTATGACGATCTTACTTCTGACCTATGCCCTGTAAGTTTGTCCATCTTTGTGTAATATTTTCCGTCTTTTCTTGTTTGACTCATTTTCTTCTGCTTCTTCTCTTTACCTTTTTCTTTCTTCATGTTCCATTCACTCTCTGATAGAGAGTAGGATTAGTGCAATTTTCTTTGCACTGATAGAAATGCTAGTCCTTACCTCAATCCAACAATGGTGCTCAGAATTTCTGTAACTTTCAATTTTACTGATATTGTTTTATCTGTTGATATTCCCAGATGCTAACCATTCAACAGCTTTATAGAATTTGTACTCTCTACGGGGATGACAATTTTAATACTAGCAGTGTATCTCCAGACGTAAGTTTCCTTTCTTCCGACTGCAAATATGAATTCATATATATTTTTTTAATCAATTTTCTCCTATATTCCCACATTGGATTTCTACAGTTAATTTCTAGCATGAAGAATATAATGACGGGGGACTCTAATGAAGCTGATAGCAACTCCGTTTTGTTGGATGATAACTCAAGGTATTGTTGTAAGAGATTTTTTTTTGTTCTTGACTCATAAAATTATGTTCAGATATTAATTATTTTGTTTTTGCTGCTGCAGCATCCCTTTCTCGGTCGATGATATTAGCAGTTCTCTCCAGGATTCTGATTTTACTGGTGTAAAACCTGCAGCAGAACTACTTGAACATCCATCCTTTCAATTTTTACAGGGATAAGGCTCTTCTTTTCTCTATCCTGGCCAATCCCATGATGCAAATTCACTCCACTATTCTTTTCCTAGATAGATTTACCCTCATATATATATATATATATCATCCACACTGACCCGAATGTATAATTACTCGATTAGATTGTAAAATTCATAGGTTTAGTCGAATAGATAGAACGGGCAGGGATGAATATTTCGACCAAGTAGTCCTTCCTAGGAGCATTCTTTACAGCAACCAATGACTGACATAATCTTTGAGAAGCAACTGCCTCTAGCCTCCCAAATTTCAGTTGTATAAACAGAAATATCTTGTCAATAGCCGCATTTATCAAGTGTAAGATAGTCTATTTGATTTTTAATTGCTTCCTACCTTTAGAGCATCTTCAAGAAACTCTTTAAATGTAAGATATTATCTATTTTAAAAAAATCAATCATTAAAATTATGTTCCAAAAGACTCTTTAAATTAATATTTTAATTCAAAGAGCGAGTTCGACTCTTCAAATTATAGAGTGAAACCAACTCTCTATAATTAAGCATTTGTTTGTTTTCAATTTTAATGAAAATTAGTACTGTTGCAATGGGAAGCAGTTGCTTTTGTTGACTAATTTATCCTTACAGTGGGACCCATTTGTTTGAAGAAAAAGGGTCAAAAAATTCATTCTTCTGTTAAAATAATGAGAAACAAACGGGTCTTAAATATATTCAAAGTATTTCAATTTTTAATTGAGGAAAATAATATAATAATTTAGATGGGAACTAATGAAAATAAACGATAGGAAAAAATAAAAAATATTTTTTTTGGAAGAAGTTAAATATAAAGAGCATGTAGGAGTACCTGAAAATTTTTACTTTTTAAATTAATAGACGATATGTAAATTGTAGAACATGTTCTTTTAAAATAGAGAGTATCTTGAAAGCGTTTATACATTTTCATTTTGCAGTTTCTGAAGTAAATGTTCTAGGTTTACACTTTTGCATACTTCAATTTGAGCTGTTGCTTTTGAAGCTGTTTCGTGCATCTTGAAGCGTTGAAAACTTGAAATTATGTCGGTGTCAAAGTTGAACGGGCAATCCAAGCTTGGGGCACTAAGACAGGCCATAGAGAAATAAGGAAGGCTTGCTTGGTCCGGCCTATCACAGACTGGCCAGGTTTGTAAGTGGGCCGGCCTGTGCCTCTTTGACGATTAGCGGCACAACCAAGGAGGAAATCCAATAATATTTTAATTATTGGAGGTCACTGAACTTATACCCTAGTTGCAATTAAATCGTTGGAATTCAATTTGGAGCAATTAAGTCACTAAACTATAATTTAAATGCAATCACGCCGCTCCACTTGGATTCCGTTTACCTCTCCGCCGAAATTTGGTGACATGTCAGTTAAAACTAACGAAATGCCAACGTGTCAATCCTGATTAGCAAATTAATTATGTATAAACATCCATGCAAAAAAAATTGTAACTTGTAAAATCGTAACCTTCTAAGCATATATTCAACTCACATATTGTGGTTTATTTGGAATGAACCATACTTAGAAGGTTAAAAATTGATGATAAACTATACCACGAAGTTCTCATCCATAGTCATTCCAAGAGTCTCAAGTCTTGATATAACATTAGACATCTCAATGACATGCTCGTGTAGAGTACGAGAACGATCAAAACTCGTGGTGTTTAGAGTAGCCATTAGCGTGCTAGCTAGCAATTGACTTATCATCATTTTTGAAATGCTCTTCCACGAACTTCATAAATTCCTTAAGTATTTTTCAGTTTTGAGAACAGTAGACTTTATATTAACTAAGGCGAGTTACATAGACATTAGACTTAGTCAATTGATGTTTCTCAGACCTTACAAAAAATCTTTTATGAGCACTGCTCGTATCAATGAGATCAAAAGGTTTCTTTACTTGAAGTGCCAAGTCTAGGTCCAAAACATGTGGAATTGATTTGTTCATCATAGTCGGAGAAATTAAGCCCATTAAACAATGGAACATATGAAGCATGCGAATGTGCGGAAACAAGAACACACACTGCAAAATGAAAAATGCATCAGGCAATTCTAGACAATTTTATAATCTATAAACGTCAATATGCTACGACAATAGTATTCCAGATGCCATCTTTTAAGCATCAATCTATCATGAGTAATTGACATGAAATATGTACTTAAACATTCATAAGACCATAAGATTTGGCCACTTTGATCCCTAACAAATCACATTAATTGAACATTAAATTACATAAATTTAATTTACATAAACAAAACATTTATACAAATGTATCATTAAAACTTTAAAATGAATCAACAATACTATTTTATCAATTACAGCATAATATAGAGATGATAACTAATATGATATGATTGATTAACATAAGAGTCGATGCTTAGCATAAGCTACTCACCTGTTTAATAGATCATTTCTATATAATATATGTATAACATGTAAAAAAGGTGTAATAATTGGGTTTCATTCATTTACTGCTGTGGATGATTAATTTACCATTGGAACATTAGATCTTCATGATACAACTCATGTGATAGTGAGGAACAATCTCATAATTTCATTAACCATTCTCTGGTACCTTGATCCATAACCATAAATTTTGTAGATCAAACCTGCAAATTAAGAGAAAAAGAAACTGTAATTTCTCTCTTTTATGTATTTACTTTAACCGATAAGTAAATATAAACTTCAATGAGCAAAGAGAGGCGGTTTCTGATAGGCCTAAGAAGTGTCCACCCACCCTTCATCAGAGTGAGTTAATAACTTATCCACTTCTCAAACGGACTAATAAATTTTAGTACTTTTATTTAAACAACTTAATGAATTTAAACAATGAAATTAAGATTATCAAAATCCTAAAGAATATCAAAATCTTAGATCAGGTTTTACATCAAGATCATCAAAATCTGGTTGGTATTTGAATAATTAAGTTAAGATTCAATTTCTAAATATATATATGCATAGAATGAGGGGCAATATTTTGTCAACTACTATCTGATTCTGATATTGTGAATGTAAATTTTGTCAATAAATCATTATATAGAGAGGCAATGTTGATAACCAGAAACACCATAGAATTATTTTCTTGAAAATGAAAATCCTTTTCTGCTTACTCATCTTATTTTTTCAGTTTACTCAACTACTGAGTTTTCACTTTTCTAGAGGATATGATGTTCATATTGTGAATGGATTACACCTAAGTCCCCATCCGTTGAAGATTCATTGTGCTTCTAAAGACAATGATTTAGGATATCATACACTAAGTGAAAACCAAGATTTTCATTGGCACTTTTATGAAAATATATTCGGAACATTATTTTTCTGTCACTTTTGGAGTGGAAACAGGCAAAAATCTTTTGATGTTTTTAAGGATTCCACCGCCTGTCGTGTTGGTGATGGGGAGGAGGATCATAATCAGTGCTATTGGCTTGTAAAACCAGATGGGTTTTATTTTGCTAAAGTAAATCCCCCTTCTCCCTCTGATTTGAAGAAAAAATATGACTGGGAAGTACACCCTTAAATATTGTAATCATCACATTATACTTACATTATGAAATAAAAGAACCCTCTTTCAACATAACTCTGTACTTGTATTTTAATTAAGAGAATTTTCATTTCTGAAAATTATTTGGTTACTTTAATGTTAATTTTGTTAAACACAAGAGATCCATCATTTTTACATTTAATACGAAATTTGAGATATTGAGAGAAAATATGAAAATAATAAGTACTATATGTGGTACCAAAGTGAGGATGATATTGTGAGAATAAAAATGAATTGGACAAATATTATATTACACTTGGAACATATTTTTGTGCGTGTGTTCTTCTTCTTCTACTTTTTTTTTTAAATAAAAATTCTTGATTATACTGGAACTGAACAGGTTTAATTTAGTGGGGTTGTGAGGAGTTGGACGAAGGTCGTTTAAGATGAGTAACATGGAGAGTTGAATGGTTATGGCCTTTATATATTATTCGGAGTTTTGATTCTATGGAAAACTGAAATTTAGAAGGCGACTGAGGTAGGAGAGCCTGTGATAATGGTTGTGCTATACCTAGATAACAACTTACATATTTATTTATCAATAGATTATGTGACGAGATTTAATTGAGTTAAAATTTCACAAATCAAGTAAAGAAACAATATTCCTCCACTTTCTTTTTGCCACATCGTCGATATATAAAAGAATTTGTAAATGATGATGTATAACAAGCATTTTTCGAGCTATAAAAGTAGTGTCTATGGGTTTGAAGCTATTGATCTGGTAGAAATTGGTGTCACAAAGTACTCTTTATATGTATTTGTTTCCCATGATGTGCTTGGTCCTACCTGTTGGATTAATGAACTAGGCCCCATCGTTGGGCTGGTTTAACCATTGTGAGTCGAGGTGAATTAATTGGATTAATGAACTTTGGGTCTACTAGAGTTAGGGTTTACAAATCCTAATAGGAATAGGGTTTGCACTAACTTGTGTAGATAGTTCAGTTTTAGGGTTTGACAAGACTCGCCTTTAGGGTCCGTTTGATAGGTAAAGGTGGAAAGGAATTCCAATTAAATGTTAGTTGGAAAATAAAAATTCACCGTACCCATAAGAATTCGTTTTTCCATGAAAACAAAGAAAATGTAGCTTAAAGTGGTTGTACATTGTAATTCGATTTCTATTTCCACGTTATAATCAAATGGCCAAAGTAAAATTCGTTTTCCTCAGATATGACATTTTTCATGAAATTCGTTGCAATCAAACCGGGCTAATTCTTGCTAGTACAAGAGAATTAGGGAAAACCCTAAACCTAATTCTCTATAATCTGACTGATTCTATTGTCGTCATCCGTATTCCTGGTGGTGGTCGTGGTGGAGCACCAAGTTTATTCTCGTTGTACGGATTGTTTATCATCAGTAGTGTTGTGATATGTTAAGATTGTTGTGGATCAGAATCACAATCATTCCAACTTATGAAAATCATCAAAGGTACACCTAATCTCACATATTGTATCTAGACACAAAGGTAATTCTACTTTCGGGGGTAATGAAACTTATTTTAATCTTGTTGTGCACGCTTATGTAATACCCGACAATGTTATCAAGGTCAACTTTGTTGTCTGTTAGAATTTGTTATTGCTTTAGGATGAGAATGATTTATAAAACTTTAATCCAATTTTTTGTATTATAACTTGTATGAAAAATCATTTTTCTCAGTTGTGTTTGAATCGAAATTTGAATATTCTTTCAAAAGGATCGTTCGTGATAAGTGCGTTTTACACATTTATTTAGGCCACAAAACATGGATAATTGTTGGAAAATTTATTGGAATATGGTTTAATTTTATATAAATTATGTTTTGTAGGATAACGCTGATGAACATGGTGGAATTTAGGAAAAATGAGCGAAAAATGATTAAAATGGAAGAAAACCAAAGTTCAGGAATTAAAGTGCAAATAGCCAAAAGATGACCCGGAAGAAGAAACGAAGATGTGAAAGAGTCAAACACCAATGTAGAGAAGGAATGAAGTGTTTGAGGAAGAAGAAACGAGAAATAAGATCACAAAACTAAAAAACGGAGTTCGGGGACCAAAACACCAAAAATGGAAGTTGCTTGAACTATGCTATAACATAGTTCTTCTTACATGCGGTCGCATTTAGTGCTTCAAAGAATTTTAGGAAGGAGTTTGATTTAACTATGCGGTCGCATAGTACAATGTCGAAGGAAAAATTAAAATTTTCTTATTTGAATAAAACTCTTATGGAAACAAATTTTGGGACGTCTTTTAAAAATCTAGGACTGTCCAAAACGTATTACAACACATTCTAAGAGCTTTTGGGGAGCATAAAAGGAGGCAAGAACATGAAGATCGATTCCAAAACTCGAAAATTCAATTCAAGCATTATTTTGGTGATGTCAATTCTTCAATATTTCTTTTGTTTTCTTCTTCATAACTTGCTAGACTAGTTTTCTTCGTGCTATGAGAACGATGAACCGTGTAATATGAGTTTTAATATTTAGTTTTACATACTTGACATTAAAACACGTTTTCGAATATTAAATAATTTATATGATTTTATTTTCTCCACAATTATTATGCACGGTAATTATGAAAATTTGGTAGCTTATTTATGCATTCGGAAGAAGAAAAATAGGTTCAATGTATATAAATTGTCATAGGATTCGATAGGGGATAGAAATATACCGCTATTGTCTGTGAATTTTTAAATATTTATAAAAATTCATACACTTTTATATGTTCGCATCCGTCATAGAAATATAGTGGGTCATATATAAAAATAGGTTTAAAATTATTCGAGAAAGATTGTTAAATAATATGAGAACATTGATTCGTCAAAATTCACTCGTATTATCAATGTGTAAAACCAAGGTTATAACTGATTATTGTTTAAGAATTCAGGATCCTAGGACGTTTGTTATTTATTAAACACATTAATCTGCCTTTAGAATAATTTCCATTTAAGATAGTTAAGTTACACATCATTGCATAGGTAGATTATTTTAGTTATAATTTTGTCACAAACAAATCCTTTTTTTCACGTTTTATTGCGAAAAAATCATTTTGCTCAATTTTCATATATTTTCTTTATAAAAATTAGTTAAATGACAAATATACCATTTTATTTGAATAAAACAAAAAAAAATAAAAATAAATAAAGAACTTATTACAATTATAGAACCAAATTTTTCAAAAAATTACAAATGAATCCCAAACAAATAATTAAAAACCAAATAAAAATAACAAAAATAACTCCAAAGGCATTCCGAATTAGAGATGGCAACGGGGCGGGGCCCGCCCCTCGACTTCCCCACCCCTCCCGCCCCGCCTTAGTCGGGGCGGGGCGAGGTTCGGGGCTCGTTTCCCGCCCCGTTAAAATTTTTTTTTTAATAATAGTTTATTAAATTTTTTTTAATTCTTGGTTGGGTGGGGCGGGGTGGGGCGGGGCGAGGGGGCGCCCCACCCCGCCCCGCTCTCCAATCCGTTCGGGGCGGGTTTTTTTTGCCCCATTCGGGGCGGGGTACGGAGCGGAGCGGATTGCCATCACTATTCCGAATAGTGTATCCAAAGGAGTACCGGGTTTCTCTACAGTTTATGTGATCTTAAAATTGAAAATCTCTTTTGTGCTGAATACTTCACGATAAGCACCATTTGCTTCGCCTTTTTTATAAATAAATATGGCAAACGCAAGAGCAGGCGAATGGTCCCAAGCGTATTCCTAGCATGAGAGGTATGTTGTTTCCTTTGCCTAATTGACATCGTTTCCAATTTGACTTTCTAGTTTAGTACATTACAATGTACTATTAAACCTAGCATACCACATTTTCGAAGCACAGGTCGCCATTTGCAAGGGGTGGAGCGTTAAACGGAAAATCTATTTTCAACCAATTTCTCAATAAAATCAGTGACGATATACCTTCCTACTTAAAAAATTGCAATCATAGTTTTAAAAAAGTACAAACGAGTTCCAAATAAATGATTAAAAATTTAGAAATCAAATTTCATTTAAAAAAAATACAAACGTGTCCCAAATAAATTATTAAAAAATGCAAACGAATTCCAAATAAATTATTAAAATTTAAAAATTTAAAAACAATTTTTTATTTTTATTTAAATAGAAGGCTATATTTGTCATTTCACAATTTTTATTGAGAAATTAAATGAAAATAGATTGAGAGATAATTTCCGCAATCAAATGGGCTTATTAGCATAAAATGTACCTACGTTTGATATTTAATGTGCAAAATGTATATACGTTTCAAATATTTGCATTTTTACCCATATTTCCAC
>CAIGRP010044738.1:0-48898 GCA_903798385.1 Fraxinus cuspidata
AACAGTCTCTGTGGGACGATATTCGAACTTAATAAATCCACTTTATTACTTGTCACGATCCGTACACTTGCGGAACTTCATCGAATAAGTTTTGGCGCCGTTGCCGGGGAAACAACGATGCCAAAATTATATGATTCATTTAATTGTACATTTAATGACTTTTAGTGTCACCTAAACTAGTGTTATAACACTAATGATACTAAATAGTATTACTCTTGAATAAATCATTATTCATATTCACAACTTGAGGATATTAAAGAATCTATAATTACTTATAGGTGATTTTTACATATATTATAAGCTCAGATGGGTACAATGTGTTTGTATAAATCATTATTAATATTTGTAACTTGATGATATTAAAGAATCTATAATCACCGATAGGTGTGATTTCTACATGTATTTAGATCGTCAAAAGTGAATATTAGTCGTTAATTTCATAAAACGCTATTTAATTTGTTAAATATCGATTATTGTAGGATAGCCTCGAGTTTGGATGGCTTTTAATGAAAAGAAGTGAAAATCAATCAAATAATGGTTACAAAGTTCAAGTACTAAATTAAAAATATCCAAAAGTTGATTCAGGTCGAGGAATGATGATGATTGAAGATTACATGGAATCAATTGGATGAAGTTAAAAGCACAAAGACCAAAATTGCATGTAAAAATGACTCAAATTGAATGAATGAAGGAATGTGGGGACTAAATTGCACAAAACAAAAAAATAGTTTCAAGGTGAGATCACAAGGCTTCCCTGAAGTTGCGATCTATGGTCTTCGTCTGATTTCTTCATTCTTATCAAACTCCTTTTAGTTACCAATTTGGACATGGATTTTGACCTAGTATTTTGTTCTATAAAAATACACTTTCAGCCACCAATTAAAGCGCCTCTCTTATCATAGAATATACACTTTTGTTGCAATCAAGAGAAGCAATCACCATAGTTTTAAGGGGAATTAAGTGGCAATTTATATGGGATTCATTCTTGAAGTATATTCCTTGATATTTGGGCAAGAAAAAGGAAGACACAACTGAATATTGATCAAGGAGACTTGAAAATATTTAAGAATTCGTAGCTTCTTCTCTTTTTCTTCAAAATTCTCAAATTTTAGTGATGTTTCATTATTCTTACATGATTTCTTGTAGTTTTGTGATGCTAGGTGATTGTTGGAAATCATCAAGTGTTGATATTGCAAACAAGTAATAAGTAATGGCCACACGACGGTACCGCGAAACTATGTACTTAACGTGAGATCAATCAATTTTTAACCTTGATCGAATAGTCAATTGTTTATGAAGAATTTTTGCTAATTTATATAATAAAACTAAGTATGCTAATGAGAAAATTATGAAAGGTTTTGTAAATTTTAGTAGAATGATTACTAAGACCTTGAATCTCCCTTATTAATTCGTTTCAATACTATTTAATAACAAAACAATATGTGCACATTCTTGTTGATCAATGTTTCAAATTAATTAATTGTCTATCTCGATAAATATTAAATATATCATCTCATGTTATATTTTTATATCTCTATGAAATATGTGAACATTAAAGTATGCATTAAAAACTCTAGAACATCATGTCTCTATCCCGTATCAGACTTTACAATGGTTGTTATAACGTAATTTATATCCTATTATTTCTCTCGATAATAATAAAATTCATACAACAATTCAATTAGTAGCTAACTAATTGAAGAGCATTAAGTCTTATAACAATTATCTAAGATAAACGCATATCGGGCATCAAATTATTGAACTTTAATTAAAAGATCATAACAAAGGTTCATCAATATCTTAATAGTTGAAAATGTAGCCTGGCATTGCAAATTACAAAAAATCATATGTAAATCGTAAAACATCACCCGAATTATTGATGAATTAAGAAAAAGAAAATCAATTTTGAAATCTTGAATCTCTTCAATAATTTATTGATGAATCTTCTTGTGCCTTCTATTCTTTGCCTAAATTTCAAGGTTGAATGGTCAAATAATTAAAATATTTCAATTGCCACTTAATTCTCTCATAATGTATGATTATGTTCTATGTGAGAGGTCCCCCATAATGTATAATTATATTTTTTATTTATAGGGCTGAAAATAGGCTGAAAATCACGTCCGAAATTTGTTCCAAGAAAAGCTCTAATCAAATTCGAAAATTGCAACAGAAAGCCCTAGATTTAGCTTAAGCACTCGCCCAATATAAACCTGAACGATTGCCTAAGTTTAATGTTTAGCCCCTACTTTTGTTTTTGATGGATGGGTGGTCACCTAGTGCAACATCTTTATCAAATATGTACTTTAGTCCTTGAATTCTTCGAGTCCTTTTTGAAATAATTTTGATCATTCATCTTTCAATTGCATCCAATTGAACACTTAAAATTTTCAATCATCGTCTTGTGGTTCAAATCAACTACTGAAAAGTTTCAATTAGTTCCTCAAACTTTGAATTTCGTCCTTTTTCGGTCTTTTTTTACTTATTTCTTTTAATTTGCTTCTTATCGTCGAGTTTTACCTAAGAAATAAAATATACACTAGATTAGGCTATAATTAATCAAAAGAACCACGAAATACCTATATTTTAAGGCTCGGATAAGTGTATAGATTATACTTATCAAACACTGCCAAACTTAAACATTCATTTGTTCTCGAATAAAACTACAACTTGACTTAACAAACAAATATGCAACAAAGTCTTGGTTATATAACCTATCATTTTGTCACGGGATTGGAATTGTATTAAACTTATAAACAGCTTCAAGGCCACAATACAAAAATCAATATCAATTTATCCAATGCAAAACTGTTGTGTGTGAAGAATTAAGCAAAATATCATGAATTTACAAGTTGTTTCAGTTTTCGACCGTCAATTGTCAAATATGTCATTTTTTCATTCGTAAAATACACAAACCCCCAAACTTATTCTTTTAATCATATTCCATGGTGTGATCTAAATTTGAATTCTTATACTCCTCACCCTTTCAAATTTAGTTGAATTTTACTAATTTTAAGTTAATATTTTAACAAATAAGGATTCTCCAAATTTTGATAACTTTAACCTCTAAAAATCAATAGGGCTAATAACCTTTTGACGAAAGTCTAATTCTCTCAAATAAGTCCTTGTTTGAGTCCCATTTTTCCATCAAAATATATTCTTGAACAATGATTTGACATATTTTAACCATACATTCTTCAATAAAATAATATTACACGTAAATCTAAAATTTTTCCTTATTTTTTAACCACACATTCTCCATCATAACACTATTACAAAATGCTTTTTTTGAAAAAAAAAATGGGGCTCAAACAAGCCCAAGTTTTGGGGGCTTAATCAATGCATATAATGCGTTTTCTATTTCTCGTTTACTTTTTCAAATTTGATGTACGTATTTTGTTTCATGCACTAACTTGATCCTTTATTGAGTTTTTCTTTTTGAGATTTTCATAAATGTCCTCATTGTGATCTTTTACAGAACTGCTTCACAACAAGGTAGTTTTTTCCTATGTAATGATTAGTTCAACGCCCCTCATTAAACACATTCTCAAAAATTAACTTTTGATTTAACATTTTCATTTTAATGATTTTAAACAATCCACATAAGAATTTACACACATGGAACCCCTATTCATATCAATATTTTTTTACAACAATTAAATCCCCTAAACTATGTTAAATTTGGTCTAAGAACATATAATGTTGTGGCCTTTTGGTTTAGCAACTCATTACTTCACAATGTCAAACTTAATTAATCTAAGTATGGTTGAGAATAATTAATCTAAGCATATAATATGTTAACAATTCATACATCAACACATAATTCCAAATATATTCATCATTGCTGGTAAGGTCACCTAATCTACATAAATAAGAAAATATTTTTGAAATTTTAAATTTTTTTTTTTCAATTTTTCTATAACTTTTTCATATATAATAAAACTAAAAATTCAATAATTTTTCCATCACCAAACCAAACTTAAAGAGACATTGTCCTTAACGTCTTAAAGTAAAACTAAAGAACAAAATGTGGAGGAAAAAGAAAGAAAATAGGTACTTCTCAGCTTTGTAGTAGCACTCCACATCAAACCAAGAAAACTTAGTGATTTCATCTCTTAACTTGACAATCATTTTTGTTGGGAAGTATTTATTAAAACATTCATGGCTCACACTGTCCCAAGTAGTGATGTTGTGAGGTGGGAAAGTGTCTAAACATTCTCTAGTTGAATCTCTCAAAGTGTATGGAAAGAGTCTAAACTAAATTGCATCACTGAAAACCTCGGATGTTCAGTTGATGAACACATACCCAAAAATTTCGATATGTGAGCATTTGTATTTTCAATGGCTTTCACAAAGAATTGCAATCCATGCTGGATAAGCTATGCTAGATCTACTTTATACCACTGGTGGAACAATATATTCTCCTATCAATCTCTCGTTTCCATTACCCACAGCTACATCCGAATATGTTGCATTTTCATTCACTTGGTTATGCTTATTGTTTTCATTATGCCTCTATCTGTTCTTTTTTTTTCTCAACCTCAATGTATGTTTGATTTTCAGATCAAATGGAACAAGATCACCTTGTCTCAAACTTTACATGCAAAATCCATAAAAAGAAAGAGAAAAAACTATAATTCTTTCAAATAATAATTTAAAACTAAAAAAAAGAAATAAAAAATTCAAACTAAAACTAAAATTAATTAAATACTATACTCAATGAATTGAAAGTGAAAAATCAATTTCTTCTTCGTTAATTTTCAACCCAAACTTTGAATCTTCAATCTCTTGTGATAATTGCCTTTGAATCTTGTACTAACCTCTTTCTTGTGATGAAAAATAGGATTTTTGATATGTTCTCCCAGATATTCATGTAATTCAAGCAAACGGAGAAAGACAACAACATGTAATTGTTTATGTGTGTATCCTCTATGTAACATACAAAAATCAAGGCATAATTCAAACAAAAATGCCGTTGAGACAATTTATCAAACACTTTGTATGCATAATATTTGGAAAAGGGTAGAGGTATATCAAGATTCTATGTTAAATCCTAACAATCAATAACTAATCCACAAATCCAACATCTAACTATGCCCATACTCCAACAAAATTCAGTAAAATCCAACCATCAGCAAGAAATTAAGAAAAATGAAAAAAAAAAACTTCGAAATTTGTTAAGTATAGCCATTGTACCTTTGATTTCTTGAAATTGTGTGGATGTAAGTGGGAAATTGTGGATGAAAGAATGTTGGAATGGAAGTAATCTTCAAAGCCTCATGAAATTCGTTAATGTTCGTGAAAAAATTGAAAAACAAAATGTGAGGGAAGTCGGATCTTTGTGTGTCTGTGTGTGTACTTGTGTGTGAGTGTGTATGTAATTGAACGGGGTGGGTTTTTAAAAACCCACCCACGATAAGCTGCGCGTGAGCGCGGCTATGTTGGTCGCACTCGCGCAGTTTGGGGACATTAGTCCTTGTTGATGCTATTGGTGGCCTAGCGCGCGCGAGGCTTCAAGCCTATGCTCACGCGCAAGCTTAAATTTTTATTTTTTTTTCTATTTTTTTTTTAATTTCACGTGCAAAATCACTTATTTCCCTATTGAACCCCCAAACTAAATGCAAACAAAAGTGAAATTCTATGAATAACACAAATAATATGGATGAAGATGCCTTAATGAAGGTAAATGAAAAAGACTAAGCTAATGCACAAAAAACCGAATAAATAAAAGGGAAGAATATTGGGGTGCCTCCCAACAAGTGCATGTTTATAGTTTTCAGGTCGACTTTACTATTTAGGCTATTTTGGATCCTCGAGTGGCAAAGTTGTCTTCTCATTGGAGTAGTCAGTCACCTTCCCAATAAGCTTTCAACTTTTGCCCATTGATTTTGAACCTTCATTGACGATCTTGAGATTCCACTTCAACTGTGCCACATGGGTAAACAGCTATAACAGTAAGTGAACCCGACCACCTTGATTTTAGCTTTCCTGGAAAGAGTTTGAGGCAAGAATTGAACCTGAGCACCTGTTGACCAACCTCGAATTCCTTTTCAGTAATGCGTCTGTCATGCCATCTTTTAGTTTTCTCCTTGTATAGCTTCGTATTCTCATAAGCCCCAACCAAAATTCGTCAAGCTCGTTTAGTTGAAGGATTCTCGTATTCCCGGCTGCCTTCATATTAAGATTTAGCAAGTGAGTTGCTCAATACGCCTTATGCTCAAGTTCAACCGATAAGTGACATACTTTCCCGAAGACCAATCGGTAAGGAGACATCCCGATAGGAGTTTTAAATGCAGTGTGGTAGGCCCAAAGTGTATCACCTAACTTCTTTGACCAATCTGTGCGTGACGCATTAACTATAGCTTCTAGAATTTTCTTTCACTCCATGTTGGAGACCTCGACTTGCCCACTAGTCTGTGGATGATAAGGCGTTGCAACCCGATGTTGACCCCGTATTTCGCCAATAAAGCTGAGAATAAGTGGTTACAAAAGTGTTTCATGCCATCACTAATAATAGCCCGTGGAGTTCCATACCCAGAAAAGATATTCTTTTTAAGAAATTGAGTCACAAATTGTCCATCATTTGTAGGTGATGCCACAGCCTTAACCCATTTGGATACATAATCCACAGCCACTAAGATATATTGTTGACCATATGAAGACGAAAATGGACCCATGAAATCAATCCCCCAAACATCGAAACTTTCTACCTCCAATATGCTATTTAAAGGCATTTCATTCTTTCTAGGGATGTTTCCCGTCCTCTGGCATCTATCACACTTCTTTAATAATTCATAAGCATCCCTAAACAGAGTTGGCCAGTAAAAACGCGATTGTAAGACTTTAGCTGCTGTTTTGGTTGCTACTAAGTGACCTTCATATGGAGAAGAGTTACAATAATCTAATAAATGCTTCTATTCTTCTTTCGGCACACAACGACGAATGATTTGATCAGGACATCGTCTATAGGGAAACGGATCATCCAAAATGTAGTGCTTTAGATCACTTAAGAATTTTTTCTTCTATTGACTAGAATACTCCGGAGGAATAATAGAACTGGCCAAATAGTTGACATAATCAGCATACCAAGGAGCTGAATTGATCTCAAAAAGTGTCTCGTCTGGAAATTCCTCGTTAATTTCGTTATTAAACTCTTCGTCTTATTTCTCCAAACGAGATAAATGGTCCGATACTAAATTCTCACTTCCTTTTTTATCCCTGATTTCC
Organism: Fraxinus cuspidata; assembly: GCA_903798385.1. NCBI lineage: Eukaryota > Viridiplantae > Streptophyta > Magnoliopsida > Lamiales > Oleaceae > Fraxinus > Fraxinus cuspidata. The sequence goes on from CAIGRP010044738.1 coordinate 7,225, forward strand.
AAGTCAAATTCCTACAGTAGAAGCATCCATCGGATAAGTCTTGGCTTTACATCCTTCTAATACTTGAGAGCTGAATGATTGGTAATTTTCCCCAACCCGAAAGTCATTTGGTTCTACGGTGCGCGAGCATCAGTTATACCGGTGCGTTTTGCATACGAATCTTTAGTTTCCTTTTGCAATTCAAATTCTTTTGGAAATCAAAATGGACGCGATTTTGACTTATTTTTTGACTCTTTTAAATAGAAAACAATGGCTACACATAAAGAGGACTCTCTCTTGCCTCTTCATACAAAATATTATCATCAAATTCATTAAGAACAAGAAGCAAATTGCTATATTTTAAGAGAGGAGATCACGTCTTAGCAAGGAATTGAAGGTTAATTACATCAAAATTTTGAAGAATTCAACATTGAGCTTGAAGGAAAACATCTTTTTATTTATTTCATGACTCGGGTGATATTTTTCTATTATTATTTTTGTAATTTAGGTATTAACATGCTAGGTTAGATCCCTTTTTGTATTAGATGAAGATGAACCCTATTTTTTATTTGTTTTAATTCAAGACTAGTAATTTAGTTTATTTCTTGTGTTTCTTGATTAATTTTGCATACTCATTGCATTATTTAATTAATTGAACGCCAATTGGATAATTAGTTGCTTATTGTAGTGTTGGGAGATTCACAATAAGTTTAGAATGCGGTAAAATTAACATATGTGCAATAGATGTTAGAAATAACATTTATCACGTGTGCAGTCATACAGATAATCTAAATTTTAATGCATATAATCATTCGAATTCGAGCTAGGAATAGATTTAGGTCGTCGTTAGGATAGATTTAATTTATCTTGGAAAAAAATTATATATCATAATTTTATCGATTCGAGATCCAATACAATCATCCATAAATTGATAAAAATCACATTTTTACCGCTTTCTTAGATTAATTTAATATAAAAAAATCAAAATCTCTATTTACTTTACACAATTTGAATTCTATACATAACTAGTAAATTTGAATTGAATTTATTCACTGTGGGACGATAACTTTCAACTCATCAATTATATTACTTATCAACGATCCCGTACGCTTGCGAGTTTTGCACGAACAATTAGATATAGATTAAGTACATAATTTAGATGATAAGATATTTTATTCACTACTTTATTACTTATCTACGATTTCTTGCATTTACGGAATTTTATTGAAGAAATGCATATGGAATCAAGTAAATAACAGGTTAAGATTGGCCCCCCGCCCCCCTCCTAAATCAAGGAAAGAAGGTCATTTCTTTTCGTCATAACCCATCATGTCCAACTACTCGATTGTGATACTTGAAGGTCGAGTAAAATCATTTTTTCGAATGGTCCGCTGTACGATGAGATAACAAAGGAAATGTTGGTACTTGCAATAATGGAAATGTTGGTACTTGCAATGGCGGCTTTCATTTTCTTATTTAATAGTCATGCCATGTGCTTGCATGTGCCATGATTGATTAATTTTACAAAGCCTGTGTTTAACAATCATTATTTTTAAACTTTTTTTCTATTGTTAGGTTTAAAAATGTTGGCAATCTTTTGCCAAAATTAGTGTTGAAAATGTGTTTTTAAAAGTCAAAGTGTCAAGTGGTACGTTGTATAGATGAGTTAGAAGTCATAGGGTTCGAGTATGGAATGAGGATAAAAGAGTCGCCGCAATTTTGCTAGCATATCGTCCAACTGACGCTCGAGCGGTAAAAAAAGAAGCTGCGTCGCCCGTTTGTGGCGGGACCTCGCTCGAGCAACACACTGTCGATTTCCCGTCGCTTGAGCAACAATGTATCATGAGAAAACTTAATTTGCGTTTTTCAAGGTTTTTATGTGGCCCATACTACCCAAAAACTCTACACTATATATATTCATGCCTCCATTCGAAAAAGGTTTGTTGAGCATTGAGAGAAACAAAAGATTACTTCATACATATCATTCTAATAGTTCAACCTTCTTTTTGATTTCTTCATAGCATTGAAAAACATCAACTTCACATAAACTAAACACAAAAACACTTACTTCCATAATAATGTCAAAGTTCTGAAGATCAAGGAAGATGACCGGAGTTTCGGTTGTTGGAGAACGAGAAGTTTTCATTGATCCACAGAAGATAGACGAATTCAAAAGGTCGGGAGTGAGTGTAGGAGCACACAATCCACGAATGATTTGGTGATTACAGACAGGATGATAGAAAGTACTGGAGTTAGTCGAGTCTGATAGTACTGTAAGTTGATTCGTTTATAGTGGATTTTTACTAGTTTGGGCTCGAAGTTTTTACTCGGTTATGAGTTTACTCCGTCAACAATTTTTAAGTGTTGTTTATTTTTAAGTAATATTAGCTATGTTAATTAAATATAGAATAATTGTGCATTTAAATTTATCTAAATTAATCAATAATTGTGACTTGTTGCATTTATTACTTTGGTAAATTTAATTTAAATTCCGCATAAATACCTATTCATCCCCCCCCCCCCCCTCTAGGTATTACCTGTGTCGAACTTCTTTATTTCATCTACATTCTCATTTTTAACCATACACATTCACACCATAAAATATTTTGCACGAAACCCTTTTTCCATATTTTTTTAATAACGCATTCTCTTAGAAATCACTATTTAAACTTTTGTTTTTATCAAATAATGGCAACTTTTGTTTTTAACAAATAATGGCAATCAATCAACGGTTAAATCATAGCTAAACAAGAAATATAAGTGATCACGTATATTAATTTTCAATCCTTATTTTATGATCAGAAACAGGGGCTCCATACATCATAATATGTCTCTGAATTTCTCAAGTTTAGAAAAAAATGGTCAAGTCGTTCTCTTGATGGTAGTTTTATTACAACGTATAATGTTAGGAAAATGAAACTTCACTTGACATCTATATTTGGGTTTACCGAATTTTCACCAACTTTGCAAATATAGCATTTGTGGACACAACTTATTTCAAAATTATTTTTTTTATCAAACTCATTTCAATCACACATTATCACAATAAAATAATTTTGCACACTTAACTTTTAGACTAATTTAGTCTTTACAGAATAAAAGTTCACTGATTTGTATTATTTTTCAAATACATACTAAAATTTGTAAACAGTAGATTTCTAGCTGAAAATTGGTTTAAAGAACATAAATATTACTTATTACAAATTTATCTCAATTTCTAAGTAAAGCATTGTTTCAAATTCCACCATCAAAGGAATGGAGACATTTTTGTTCATTTAGAAATCTTAGAACTAATTTTCTATAATAATCTTCGACCGTAACACATTTGGTATATATGTTGGACACAGCAAACGGGACAATAACTTTTGTAGTATACCTTCTTCTCTTAATTCTTCCAATATTAATTGCATTGCATATAACTCTATTGTCTAGCTCCAATTATTGTCCCTTTTCCTCTAGCCCCTTAAATAATTTTTTAAAATATGTTTATGGTGTATTTAAATTTTTCTATCTAGAAGTCCTAAAATTCAAATAAGGAATTCTAATCCAAAAAGGAGAAATATCAATTAGGAAGCCATGTAATTACTTTTTATTTCAAAATCACTTTAATTTATTTACTTAACATCTATGATTTTCGCATCCTTTGGAAATGCATGGTATGATCAATACTAGTGGCGGATCCAACACCCGGTAAGCCCCGATGGCTGCGCGTGTTGGATCCGACGGAATCCTTTTTTTTTTTTTTTTTACAATGAATAAACTTTTTAGATTATATAACTGATAATTTGTTTTATTTTCAAACAATTCTTGTAGCTCGGCTGGTTAGAGCCCATATATTCATATGGAAAGTCCCAATTTTGAATACCCTTCCCACCACTTTTATTGTGAAATACTTTTAATTCTATATTTTTTACCAAAATTAAATGGGATAAGGAGAAGATTTGAAGCCGTGACCTCTCATTGGGATGTTAAAACCTTGACCATTGTGGAACTCATTCAATTTGATACTTAGTTTACCAGAATTAATACATGTTACATTTTAGTGGTTTTAATGCAATTATAAAAATTTGAACTCTTGCTCTTCCTTTATATTATACAAAACTTGGCCCTAATATTATTTGGTGAATATTGCTAATTTTTACAATAAAGTTATATATGTTGAATTTGAACAAAATATTTGTTATATTTAAATTCGTAGACCTTATTTGATTCTTTTTTTTTTAAATACATTTTTCTTTCTTTCAACCGCACATTTTTCAATAAAATAATATTACCTGTAAATTCAAATTTTTTCCTTATTTTAACCGCATATTCTCTATTAAATCACTATTCCAAAATACATTTTTTTTGCAAAAAAATGGACATCAAAAAGGGCTCTTAATATTTTATTGCTGACAACGGTCAACGATTCACGACCACCTATCATGACTCAAAACTGCCACTAATCAATACATCTTACTAATCCTCATACAAAGGCAATTCTAAAGAAGGAAATCTAATGTTTCAGCGCAACCAGATTCTAGTTTCCCATTCTAAAGAAATCGTCTTTGATCTCAACAATCTTAAAATGCTATTATTAACAATATAGTCACCATAATCGTAATAATACCTCAAATAATACTCATAACATAAATAAGATGGCGTAATACTACAAATTCTGTATTACAAATCTCTATCACGAGTACAAGAGTGGATTTATAGTGGGGGCAGTGGGGTTAGTTGCCCACACACTATCAAATTTTTTCTATTGGATTTCCAAGATTTTGCACAAAATTTCAATAAATTCCTTATAGTTTTCGATTTTATCCTCACAATTTAAATTTTGAGAAATTTGCCCCCACAAATCTACCGTCCTAACTCTGCCCTTGCACGAATATGTATAGTCGTATTATTGACAATACCGTACTAGAATCGTGAGAAATCGCTTTTAGTTTTGCTCTCTGTACAAATTTTATTTTTGAAGTATTTGGTGTTGGGTGAGGTGAGGAATTGAGGGATGAGAACATTGTTGCTGTGTGGATGGAATATATGTTTTTTATTTCCTCGTTTAATTGTCTTTTTTTTTTTTTTCCTTTTCAATCACACATTTTTTAATACAATAATATTACATGCAAACTCAAAGAAATTTCTTATTTTTTAACCATACTTTCTTCATCAATCTATTATTTCAAAATGCATTCTAATCCAAGAAATGGGGCTCAAACATGACATATATCAAACAACCTGATTATTTAAAAAAATAATGATCTCCTAATTTTTTTGAAATTGAAATTTTAAAAGTAGGGTTCAGATAATTTTCTCTTAACTAAACAATTATGTACATCTGGGGGTCCAATTTTCTAAATCAAGTTGATGGAAAAGTATATGAAAAATTATGTGTGCGCTTCAAATTTTTATTTTTTTATTTATTTTTTATTACGATGTATGTAGTTTTCATGTACAAGTTATTTTATCTGACTTTTCTGTAAAAGTTATTTTTTGTAATATTTTTTTGTTACAATATGTAGTACTAATGATTTTTAATTAAAATGTTGCATCACCATCTCATCGTTATCTTTATCATTGACATTGCCATCTAGCCATCGTCTTCACATCACCAACGCCAACAGTCCATCCTTCAACACAAAAAAAAAAAAAAAAAAATCTTCAATTATGCTACAATAACATAATGGTTGACAAAATTCTTTACATAATGTCATATGATATCCAATCATTGGATTGTTTTATACAAAGTCAACATCACTATCAAATCATATGTTGCCAACTAGGATTAGTCACTACATATGTTCCAATTTTTCTGTCAAAATAACAAAATCCAGAAACCATATATACTTATGTTAGGGGGCGTGTAATTTTTTTTTATATTTCAACTTAGTAACTCATGTACTACCATCATACATTATAATTGATGTTATTGCCACCCATCCACAACCAACAGTCATTAACATCTAAGCTATTGGCATCCCATCATCACAAACATTCATTACGATCAACGCAAGAAAATTATATAAAGTTTCATTACAATGTATATAATTCTTTTATATATATTGTAATTTGTTAACCAATACACTATCATCACCCACCATCATATGTTTGTGACAGTGGTCACCACACCCACCACCACCATTTTTCCACCAAGAAAGACAAGTGAAACAAAACGAGAAAACCCCATCAAGAACATATACTATCACATTTTCAGAACAAGATCGGAACCAAGATCTACTATCCCTCCACATTACCACAACCAACATATTCGACGATGAACATTATCATTAGATCCACCATCCCTTTTTGCTTACCGACATCTTCAACAAAATATCGACTTCCTCCTCTTCATTGAAAAATAACAACTCCGTCGTCAAAATTTGCACTTGAACTTTACGTCGAATATTCCTCTCCTCTGCCACCAATCTGCACCACAACCAAGCCAATTATAAAAAAAGGAAGAAAAAGTAAAATGCGCACAAAACAATATCTACGAAACCACGACAAGATGATTCCACGTATGTGTTTGATTGGTGTTACAAGTCCAACGAGAAACAAGAGAAACAATGGCAACAAGTCAAATTCGTAGATTTGGTTCCACATGTATATGAACTACTTCCATTTAACCAGGTATATTATCATGTTTGGGAGGCTTGTGTCTCTGTGTGTGTGTGTGTGTGTGTGTGTGTGTGTGTGTGTGTGTAAAGGATCATCGTGGTGGAAGCAATGATGTCGCTAAAGGTGGTGGTGTGTAATCTGGAGAGAGGCAGTCTAGAAGGTGTATAATCTATATGTACATAGCATTATCCATAAACTGTTACATAATGGCCACGTGGCCGTTATGTCAACCCCTATGGATCATGCTATGTACAGATAGCATGATCCATAATTTATAGGGAGGTAATAATACTAGATGTACATCTTGCATTATCACATTGTTGACATCTATGTATGTGGTATAATTTGGGTACTGATGTGAATGATTGTTAGGAAAATCAATGGACAATGGACAAGATGGTGTTATGCGAAAGAATGTAAAGAATAATGTCAACCATAATATACATGTAGCATGATTGTTTTAATAATATTTTCAAAGAACTTATTTGATCCCATTTTTTTCTCTCTTCTTTTCGATTAATTACACATACTTCAATAAAATAATATTATACGTAATTCAAAAACTTTTTCTTCATTTCTAACCATACATTTTTCATTAATCTACTATTTCAAAATACATTTTATACCAAAAATGGGTTCAAACATGTCCAAATATTTTGCCCTTATTCCATACACATTCTTTCAAAACTCATTTCCAACCACACATTTTTCAATAAAATAATATTTTTCATCATATCAATAAATTTTTTCTTACTTTTTAACCACATATTTCCTATCATATCACTATTTAAAATATATTCTTTTATCAATAATATCCATCCAACATACCCTTCATTTTTTGAGATTTAAAAAAAAGTATGATTGGGCCCTTATTGGCCAATAGAATCACGTGCAATTAATTCCAATGGACCTAAATCCGTTTTGCAAAAACTAGACGTTAGAATCGTAACGGCTACTTCTAATTTCAAACTTGAAAGAAATCAGAAACCCTTCAATCAAAAATCAAATCAAATCCTCCCTGTTTCATTCCGTCCCCATTATTCTTCATTTCCAGTTCTCAAGAAAATTCTTTCATTTCTTGAAATACGTACACATTCAAAAATCTTCTTTTTTTTTTTTTTTATTTCTTCATTTTCTCTTGAATTCTTAGAGAAATTTGAATATCAAGAACAGAGTTTTTACTCGGTAGTTAATTCTTCATCTGTTCTGTTAAACAAGAGAAGAAAAATAGAAGGAAAGTTTCTGGGCACTGATTTTGTTTATCGATTGAAAATGGCTCCAACACCATCTTCAAAGTCGAATACAACAACACCGTCATCAAAATCAAACAATAACCACCAATCAAAAACCCCTCATTCAAAGCACCGCCTGAATTTCACCAAAGAAACTGCCACTACGGCCGCCATGCCTCCGACAGAGCATCCAGTGGAAGTTATTGGCAGAATAAGAAACCATCCGGACCAAAAAAACAAGCCTACTATGATCCCATCCGTTCTGAAAGTCAACGTAGATGGAAAATCACTGAGAGCAAAAACTGAAATTGGGTACAGGGATTTTACTCTCGATGGGGTTTCGTTGTCTGACGAAGATGACCTTGATGGGTTCTACAAGAAGTTTGTGGAGTCGAGGATTAATGGTGTGAAACTAGGGAACAAATGTACCATTATGATGTATGGCCCGACGGGCTCGGGAAAGAGTCATACCATGTTTGGTTGTCCTAATCAGCCGGGGATTGTGTACAAATCTTTGAGGGGTATTTTAGGAGAAGGGAATAAAGAGGATGGAGAGAAAATAGGTGGTGGAACTTTTGTTCAGGTTAGCGTTTTGGAGATATATAATGAGGAAATATATGATCTGCTGTCATCAGCTGATACCGGTGGAGGTTTTGGTTTTGGATGGGCTAAAGGAGGCAGTGCTTCCAAGGTTAGACTTTTATTTCTTCATTTTTGTACTTGCAGCTTTTGGGCTTCTGTCATTTGTTGAATTGAATTGGACTCTTAAATTTTATTAAAAATTCTTCGCTTTATCAATCATATCTGGAGATGGACATGGCCTTAACTTTTTGGTGCAGTACTTGAAAGAAGACAGATTTTACTCTTGCATTCCATAGGGATGGATACTTCTCATACGCCTGTTTCCAGTTTTGAATATGTAGTCAGCCCGACATTTTGCTTTGAGTCTTTTTGCCTGACCTTAATTGGTGTTAAAATTCCCTGATCTTTTCTGAATTTTGTTCGTCTACATGGTGTTCGTCTAGAAAGTGTAGAGAGCTTCAATGACACTATTTAAGTTATAACTTTAGGTTTAGTTTATGAATTCAGTTTTGGCCTATTTGGCTAGATGTATGAATTGTGTGCGTTGTATGAGCCAGTATAATAAAAGAAAGTCTTGCTATGCTTTCCATTGGACTTACATCACAATGTGGACTTGAAATAATCATTCCTCCAATTATGAATCGCAATTCTATATTCGCAGGTGAGACTAGAAGTAATGGGAAAGAAGGCGAAAAATGCAACTTTTATTTCAGGAAATGAGGCTGGAAAGATTTTGAAAGAGATCCAAAAGGTGGAGAAGAGAAGGATAGTTAAAAGTACACTCTGTAATGAGAGAAGTTCACGAAGCCACTGCTTGGTATGAAATTCTATTTGAATAAAGGGTTATTCATTAGTTTGTTGAGTTTCTATCTTTACAAACAAGTAAATTCCTGCAGATTATTCTTGATGTTCCAACTGTTGGAGGCCGGCTTATGCTTGTCGACATGGCAGGTTCTGAAAACATAGAACAAGCTGGTCAAAATGGATTTGAAGCAAAAATGCAGGTAGAGGATTGGATTTTTGTCGAGTTTTTTTTTTTTTTATCGGCATGATTTCAGATATTTTATTTATAAAACAGATTAAATATGTTGTCCTTGTGATGAAAAATATAGTTATGATAAGTGCGTTATGCATGCAGACGGCAAAAATTAACCAAGGAAACATAGCTCTGAAGAGAGTTGTTGAATCTATTGCGAATGGCGATTCTCACGTTCCATTCAGAGATAGCAAACTAACCATGCTTCTCCAGGTATTTCTTTTTGTTCAGGTTGCTTTCAACTTTCGTACCAGATATATGTTTTTTAATGGTTTCTAAAATCAATTTGACATTTTGACTAGGATTCTTTTGAAGATGACAAGTCCAAAATTCTGATGATACTATGTGCCAGCCCGGATCCAAAGGAGCTGCATAAAACCATTGCCACATTAGAGTATGGTGCAAAAGCAAAATGTATAGTTCGGGCTCAGCATACACCGATTAAGGAGAAAGGTGGTGAAGATTCTTCATCGGCTGTTATCTTGGGATCGAGGATTGAAGCTATGGACCAGTTTATCTACAAGTTACAGATGGAAAACAAACTCAAGGAAAAAGAGCGTATTGAGGCTCAGAAGAAGTTAAACAAGAAAGAAGAAGAAATTTCTTCTCTAAGGGCCCAACTAACGCTCGTAGAAGGAAGAGGAAAGGAGGAGATATCCGAGGAGGAGATTAATTCGAAAGTAAATGAGCAGAATCTGATGCTGAAAAGGGAACTGGAGAGAAAGATACATGAGTGTCAGAAAATGGCCGATGAATTTGTTGAGATGGAAAGGAGGAAAATGGAAGAAAGGATGTTGCAACAGCAACGGGAAGTTGAAATGCTCAGACAACGTTTAGAGGAAATTGAATCTGAGCTTCATCTTTTAAGGGCTGGCGGTGCATCAGCAGACATGGATGGAAGCAGCTTTATGAAAAGGCTGTTGGAGGTTTGTGCTGAGGATTCAGATATGGTTAAATCCATGGATCTAGACAGATCGATTGACATGGAAACCAGTGTGGTACATAAATCAGATGTCCGTGGAAATGCTATCATTTCATGCTATCCCAATACGAGCAATTTCAATGAAAACATAACAAATTTTCCCAACAAAGCATTCTTGAGCACCGTGTATGAGGAAGATGAAGAAAACGAGGAACAAGGTAAAGAGGATCCCATAGACGAGGAGGTTCAGAAAGAAGTAATTGAGGAAAAGAAGATGATAGTTACACCAGAATGTTCGATTCAATATCCGGAGCAAATTGATGACTCTTCTAGGCAAAAAAGGATTCAAAATATCTTCACCCTCTGTGGAAACTATAGAGAACTTTCTCAACACAACAGAACTCCTATGCCTACCCAAAAGAGGCTAGAAACTATTGATTCCTTGTCGACCCTATCAAGGGCAGAGGGAGAACATTCTGCTAAACTAATGCCTGGTGACCTTTCCCAGCTTCAGAATAGTATTTCTAAAATTCTTTCAGCATCAAACGAGCACGGGAACAAGCAGAACTTGGATGAAAACAAGCTTGGAAAAGTTACAGGTTTTGCTGAGATAGCAAAGGTTTTGAAGGAGAATCACAATCCAGTAGATGAAAGCACTGGTGGTGATATTGTTGAAGTATATGTGAAGTGGGAGGCGTCGAAGGAAAATCCTGGGAAGGTCATTGCGACATTGAAGTTTTTGAAAGATTCGACTCTTGCTGACTTGCGGAAGCTGATAGAAATCCATTTTGGAGGGGAGCAGCAAGAATTTACTTTTCTTCTTCTTGGGGTACGTCTCTATTAACTCCATCTTTTCTTAAGCTTAGTGAATTCACTTGTAGTGAACCGCTGGGGCGTGCCTTGAGCATACATTTATGACAATGCCCTTGTAGGATTTGTTGATATAATTGTCATTGTGTTTATATCTTAGTTACTTGATTAGTACTTTGTGCGCATGACAACAAGTGAATTTGTGTACACATAGGATCCATCTGGTGCTCCAATACCTAGAGAAAAGGAGGCAACAACTCGGACAAGCGATCTTCCCATTTGCAACAATGGCCATCTCGCTTGTCTGCGTCCATTTAAGCCAATTCAGCGTACAATTCATCTCCCATTTAGTCCTCTCGAAAACAAGCTTGCAGCTACACCAAACTCGCCCCATGTGACACAGCAAGGAGATTGCTATTCACCCAAAATAGCCCAACACTTGAGTTCAACACCTTTTATTACTGTTAGAAGATATTAGGTGATCAGTTTTTTTCTGATTAGTGTAGAACACTGGATTTTTAAAACAATTGTGCAGCCAGGTATCTTTTGCCATTATGTGTACTCCTGGTGCATGTTATCTTATGATTGTCAAAATCCAGTGAGTCAGATTATGTGTCACTAGAGTGCAAATATGTCGATATTTCTCTTTTGCAGATACTTATATTTTTCAACTAAGTGGTGATGTGTTTTTTGTATGATCTAAAATGCCCAGAATTATTCATCATTAGATGATCTTTTTCATGATCAAGCATTAATGATCAAGCATTAAGAAAGTAACAAAGAAAATGCCTTAAACGTTGTTAATATGTTAACACTCATTTACAAAACAGCCAACCTAGTTAACAGACTTAGAGAATCTACAAATTGACATTCTCTGTGAGAACAGAAATTTGCTTACTGTTACTTATAATATTGTGATGGTTACAAGGACCCAATTCGACCCAGTTCAACTTTCAGGCACATGACAGCCCTTTCATGAGATGGAAGAGGTGTCCTTGTAACCTCAATGAAAATTGTAGATTTTGAATTTCATATACATTCTCTACTTTTCACGTCAAGATAGAGATAATTAGCATCATTTTCCAAGAAAAAAGTACAAGAATTAGTAATCCCAGATGAAAATAACATAAAAACTTTAAAAATTTTGGTTCCAGAATTTCCTAAAATATAGAAGTTCGAAAGGGGGAAAAAGACTGGCAAAATGAAAGAAAAATTGATGTGACACGACGACAAAATTTGAACAAATATAAGGGATGAATTTGTGAATAGAGATCCATTCCATCATGAAGCTTTCATGTTGTCCAATCCAACACTGGCCTGCACCCAAAAGTGTACATAAATGAAATACACACTCCTGCAGTTTAAACTTCATAGTTGTGATTTGCAAAATGTCTATAATGTGATGCAGTTTTGCATATTCTGTGGCTCCCTCAATACTGAATCAGAAGAGTCTACATTAATAAAACATCATACCAGGAACTTGTGAATTTGCTCAAGGATTGGTGAGAAATTTGTGCAAAATTTTTCCATATCGCCATAGGTGTCACCTTCGGCCCCGATCACCTCCATGAACTTCTTTCTATCAGGTGCAAGCTTTATGGCGACCTTCATCGCACAATGGAAATGTCAACATAAGTAAGAGAAACAAAATACAAAAAAGGCTTTGTAGGTCTAAAATGCACGTATAATAAATCTTTCTTACTAAAAGTAACGGCCTAAACCTCTAAAATAAACTGATTTTGATAGAATCAAGAATACATAAAATCTATATATTACCGAGAAACTGGAACTTGCTAGCCAGCCGTGCCATTTTTTCAAGGTCTTGCTGTATGCATCATTACAAGCATGTGACATTGACTGATCTTGATATTGGGATAAATTACGGAACAGCTCAACTAAAAAATCCATTGCTCTGCAATATGTTTAAAATTATTATCATCTTAACAAGCTTAAACTAAATGGTCTGAACTTTGAAGAGCACCATTTCAGAAGATGCATGGCAGTGAATTTTTTTAGAACAGATATATATCATCACAAAATTTTAGGATCGTCAATAGTCGTCAGTAATGGGAAAGTGATTTTTTTTTTCCAGTTCGTTAACAACAGAAAATGCATATAATGCAACTTCTTCTGCAAATCAATAGTACTTGTAATATGTTGAATAGTGTTCAGAATTCAATAGCATTCTTGCCTAAAACTAGAGAGTGGAATAAAAGTGATAAGAGAAAAACATGTTACAGTAAGTAGTACCTCGTCAGCCAAAGAAGTCCATTGGTACAGCTTGATGATGATTTGGAAGTTTTTGTTTCGACTTCAGCTTGTATCAAGCTGTACAAGTAATTGAATCTGGATGGATTGGAAGAGTATTTAGATTCCAGCCTCTGCCAGTTAATAAACCATAAAAAATTGTCTCAATACCGCAAAAGTCAGTGTGCTAAACTTGTGATTAAAATGTCTGCAAGTGTTGTGTGGTATGCCATTCATGGAAAAAAAAAAAAAAAGGGAACAAATTCCTGTCTATTTTATGTGCATACATATTGAATCAAAGAAAAAGAAACTCTTACCGATATATTACCACCAATATCAGATTTCACCACAGTCATAGCAGCACCAAATTTTTCTAGCAAAAAGTCAAATTCGTATTATGGAATGGCAGTTTGAAGGAGAAATTCTATAGAGATTAAGAACGAGTGAAGAAAGAATATCATAGGAGAAACCATTAAGTTTACGTGTTTCTATACCCCAAAACATTTAAACTATTCAGCCTATTCTAATGTAGTTTTTTTTTTTTTTTAAATCTACCTTGGGTTATCTATCTGAAAGAAATAGTACACCAAATTCCAAAGGCGAAATATTCGACCAGGGAAAATTCTTTTACTTTTTTCCAAATTAAAATAAAGCAAGAAAACCCCGACATGATCTATAATTTCATGCTACCCAATAGCCCCTGCACTCAGAGATACAGTAAATAGCTAAGTTCCTTTTTCTTTCCTTTTTTGCCTTTCAATAGCTTGATATCTATAGTTTATCACTCTCTTGTATTCTGATTCTGTCGTATGATCTTCATATTTGGTAAGAAGCAAAGTCACCCAATCTTTATTTCGTCTTCTACGTAAAAATATATATTTTATGATTTTATCCTAGAAAGAGGGATGGAGCAAATATTAAAATATAATAAAAAAAATTCAAAGCATTGCAATTGTACCCTATCTGCCTATCAGTTTTCACATATTGAAAGTACCCTACAGTAACCTCATTATCATCATCATCATAAATTTTTTTCTCAAATACAATTAATCAAACTGTCGTGCTTCAGAAATATGTGACTTGGTCTTTGCTTCAAAGTAACTAGGTGGAGGGCACCACCATTGACAAGGTAATTATTAATATGTAGATTAGAACCTCTTCAATCTGAACATTAGTGCAAGCATATTTCAAACATATTAAAAGTTGGATTAATTAAACCTGACGAGATGTTCCCAAATTACTACTAAGTATAATTAGAATTTTTGAAATCTTTTAGCTGGTTTTAATTAACTTAAGTCTTAAAAACTCCGCAATATGCTTACTACTGTTCAGATTTCAGAGGTTCTATTCTCTATCTTAGTAATACAGCTAAATTATTGTGAAAGACATTTGTACAATCTATCCATATTCCATCACTATTCACCACCAGAGACAATCACAGCCCAATTGCCCAAAGCAAATGCCAGTTCAGTTTTTGCTAATCTCCCAACTCCAGTGGGGACAACTGCTCCTGCTTGTCCCCTCCTCTCCTCCCCTGCCTTCGAATGATATATCAAAGATGCAGTTGCATTTGATAAACTTTATCAACCAGACAGAAAGTTGTTGAAACTGACATTCGCAAATAAACTTATCGTATGGAATGGACTTTATTATCCCTTAGAAAATCTTACAATATATATTTGTTTTTAGTGGTCCTAGCCATAATCCACTTCCACCTCCCACCACCCGAATCAGTGATTTCGAGAAGCGGTTTCTACCCTTCAAATCTAATGGCAGCAAAAGACCACCATATGATACATCTTGGCTTCTTTCTTAAATTTTCACCAAAAAAGGGGGATTTAAGGCAAACAGTTATGGCTGATAAATGGAAAAGTAGAGTTATAGAATAATGCTTGCATGTTACGACATTAGTTCTTAGGAACTGGTGAAATTTTAGAATGAATACTACTCTGTACTTATAAATTACCAATTAAATTACAGCAAAGACAAACCTAGAATGGGCAATATATGTTTGCAGACATCCAGGAAAGGCTTGGTCAGCATATCCCCTTCTTCAGATTTGACATGCTTAATTCCTTCGAGACATGGAGTAAACACAGTTTCCCCCATTTTCGCAGTATTCTGTAACCAAAACCAATAGGGAATGCATAACCAAACATAAGTTAATCAATCATGGTATCAGAGCATATTTCGCTATTGTAAGTGAAAATTCTGCACACATCACAGCTTTTGGATGTAATGTAACCTTGATGCAATAACAGGAATATTGCTCTGAAACAGTAATTTTTATGAAACACCCAATGTGGGGGGAAAATGCTCGATCAGCAGAGATAAAAATTTGGAAAATATAAATTGGAATTGATTCATAGGCCATAATATCTAACTCCATATTCATAAGATGAATAATTCAATTATTAATTTTTAAATCAACAATATTTTCATCGATGAGAACCGTATATAGATATACAAGCCAAAAATACATTACATTAATCACCTACAAAAAATATTATATGCCAATTCCATGAAATAAAATGATGCAAAAAATATAATACACATTCAAATTTCTACATATGCATTGCATTGAAGAACCTGAATGTGCAGAGAGAATTAGATCGGATTCAAATGAATTTATTTATTTTTTTACATGTATATATAAATACTAATTATAGATAAATTAGTGATAATTAAAATCATGACATTAAACGTGAATAAAACTGAATTAGTCGTTGCCACGTTTAACTGAATTTCAAAATACCCGCTGCTTCTGCGGTATAATGAGCTTCAATCTGCCGGCATTTTCCATCAAGATCCCTCATTTCAATCTTATTTACTTATATTTATTTCTTATTTTTAATATTATTTTAAATTTTTTAATCATTATAAAAATTATTTAATAATTAATACCGAACATCTAAAATCGTGATATATTATATTTATTTAATAATTTCAATAAATAATTAATTATACAGTTTTCAAATTTTTGAAATGCAAAAAATAGACTATTTTTCATATTTTCAATTTTTAACTAAACAAGTCATACTTAATAAATTTATAAGAACTCTATGCATGCTTTTGGAGTTATCAACAAAATAAATCGTATTTAACTTTTTTTTTTTTTTTTTTATAAAGTCATGTTTTACTTTTGTACATATAAAGCCTTTTAACAACTAGAAATTAAAGTCAAATAAATTTTTTTCTAAAAGAATAAAAAGATTAATAACTTAAAGTCAAAGAAAAGAACTTCTAAAAAAATTAATAAAAAGTGCATAGAGAAGATGAAAGAGTGGAAGGAAAAAAATCCAATTGTTTAGGAATTGGGAAAGAAGAAAAAAAGCTTCTAAACGCGAAGTGTGGAGTTTTGTCCGAGATTCGAACCTAGGCATCGCTTATGTGAGTTTTTTAGAACACTGCTTAAAGCTTCAAATTCAAATCAAATTAGGCCCATGTTTGGTAGATGTTAAAATCAGATTTTTAGTGGATTTTGATAGAAGTTAATGAAATGTGTGGTTGAAAAATTGCGAATCTCATAAAATATATAATTAAAATTCTTTATTGACTTTTGAGATTTTAATTGAATTTTAATTCAAACAAAACATGAGCTTGATATCTGCCAACTAATAAAAGAGTCTCGTTAATTGGATTTTGATGGAGTAGAAAGGAAAATTCAAGGCAGATCCAAAATTTAGCAACGTTTAGGGTATATTTTCAGTAAAAAAAAAAAAAAAGAATTTTAAAGTTGATAAATATATAATTGGTTTAATTACACAAAAGGTCACCGAAATCTAACCCTAATTGCAATTGGGTCACTAACCTTCAATTTGGAGCAATCTACCACTATACTTAAAGTTAAAAGCAATCAGGTCACTCCTTTAAATTCTGTTAACTTGCATACTAGAATTCGTTGATGCGCCCATAAAACTAACATATGTTCATCCCAATCAACATACTAATAACATTGAAGTTCAATGAACTTTCACCCACTTGCATTTAAGTCACTGAACTTTTGTCTTAGTTACAATTGGATCACTAAACAGTGTCTAAACTTCATGGAGTAATCAAGTCAAATCATGCAATCCCACCCCAACAGTTATGATAGAATTTCGTAAATCCATACCATAAAAAAAAAATTAGCCTTTGTTAATGTATATGCAACACCAACTTTGTGAAAAATATTGGATTTCAAATATGTGGGAAATTAAAAATAATAATAACAATTGATCAAATATCACAGGAAAATTCAACATAAATACCCAACTAAAATATAAATCGGGCAAAACAAGAAAAATTAAACATAATTTTTTTATTAGAAAAAAAAAAAACTACAACTTGGAAAAAAATATGTAGTAAACAAGACTCGTAAAGTGATTTGAGAAATTTATTAGACACATATGACAGATGCACAAGAACTTGATTTAAAATCGCGTAATATCATAATCATTATTAACACATATAGTGTAGAGATTTTAGAACTAACAAAGTCGTCTTTAACATGGTATCAACGAGAGATAATGTGTGTCTTTTGTAATAGCAAAGCGTTGCCATTGTTGCATTGTTGTCTGCGTCCTTCCCTGATGGTTCTTTTCTACATGTGCACTTCTTTTATTGAATAAGCATATGATATTGTATGGATTGTGTAATAATTATCATAATATCAAGAGTTAATTTTACAATTGGTCACTAAAGTTTGTACAAAATTTCATATTGATCCTTAAAATAGTTTCCTGACTCGTTTATTCTTTGAAGTTAATTAACTGTGTTATTGGTTAAAGTTTAGTGACCCAATTGCAACTAGAATGAAAGTTCAATGACCCGATTGTAACTGAAATGAGGCTAGTGACCTTTAGATTATTAATTTACTAAGTACGATGGACATATTGGAATTTCGTTAGTTTTAGCCAACACATTTGCATAATTAACGGTGTGGTCTGGTTGCTTTTAAATTAAAGTTTAATGGCTTAATTGCTCCAAATTGAAGTTCAGAGACCCGATTGCAACTAAAATGAATGTTCAATAAAATCTAATTTAATTAACCATATATCATTAGATTTAGAAATTAATTTGTTGTACCGAGAGATATTTATAAAAAGTATTTTATGCATAATAGAGAGTATCTTAAATTTGGGGAGTAAATTTTTTTTATGCACTCCAACAATAATTTCTATTTTGACTCTTTATTTTATTCTTTCCAATGAAAATTTATTGATTTTTCCTTCTCTCTTATTTAACATAATTTTTTAATGCTAATGGCAATCGATTCACATATGATTTGAATAAGTCAAATTGTAGAGTATTAAATTTATAACTTATCAAATGCAATTATTGTAAATTAAGAATGGGGAATGAGTTTTGATATTTATCCTCAATTGTAATAGACAATCAATAAATATGGTTCGGCAATTGTTGTTCAATTACTTAACCCAATTGAGGATTTTGCATTTACAATGTATGATTTAATTTATTAATTGAGATAGATAATTGTCTCTTTAGGTACTGAGTTTAATTGAGCTATGTCTAATATGTATATATCTTTAAATTGGGATGTGATTAGTTTTAATTGGATTGAATAAAATTTAAATTAATTTATTTTCATATTTTTTAAGAAATGGTTTGCAAATATTGAAACCTAAATCAAACAGTTTCAAAGCGGTTTCGTTGGATTTTAAATCAAAACGTTGACGGATCCACATGTATTTAAATCAACGATTTCGATTCAATTTTTCGATTTGATAATTTTGTTGTTCAACCCTAGTAGCTTGTTATGAAGGCATATTCGTTGGCCTCGTTTGATATCTTGGGCCAATGAGTCAATTTACGTCATTATCCATTTCGATCTTCAATTCAAACGAGAAACAAAACTTTGAATAAAAAGTTATTCGGGATGATGGCAATCCAATCCTTGTTTGGTTGAATTTAGGTTCGCACAGATTGAATTGGGTACAACATTAACCTTTCAAAAAATTTAATTAAAAATGCAAAAAAAAAAAAAAAAAAAAAAAAAAAAAAAGTCAACGTTAGTCATGCCCATTTTTTGAATTTTTGCGTGTCGAACATCTTTTGAGGCAAGTGGGTCTAACAAAAACATAATAGTAATATTGATCAACAAACAAGATTTTGCGAGAAATTTTAAAATTTATACAATATAATTATTTCAATTTTCATGATATTCATTTGCATAAAGAATAATTCCACATTTGATTTGTATTTTAGGTTTAATATAAACAAATCTGTTTCTGGGTAGTACTAATTAATCCTATAAATAGAAAGGAAATTAGAAAAAGTCGTAGAGAAATTATTTGTATTTTAATGAAAAAAGAAAAGGTCCTACCGGGAGTCGAACCCAGGTCGCTGGATTCAAAGTCCAGAGTGCTAACCACTACACCATAGAACCCTCAGATGCTGGTGGGGTCAATATTAATTTTTATATAACATATTGCTTGACATAGAAGTTCTAATAGAAAATTTTATTACTATTTATTTTTACTAGTCAAAGTTGAATTTGCATTACACGTTATTCTAAAATACTTTAAGTGCTGTAAAAGTAATATTTGATATTAATTTGTTAGGAGGATCTGATAAGTGTCAAACAAATAGAATAGAAATTTAAGAGAAGAAAATTGTACTCCCAAAATTCATCTTTTATTATTCAATTTTTTTTTTTTTTTGAGGATAAAATACTACAAATGAAAAACATTTTTTTACTACATTTTATACATAAAAATTTATTACTAATACATGAATTTAAACATTCATTAAAATTCATAAATATATGAATCGAAATAAATTCATCTATAATAATTCTAGATTCATGTAGATCTTGATTCATCAAATCAAGATTCATTGAATCTAGATTAATGTGAATGATAATTAATTGAGAATTAATAATATGAAATTCATACATTTGTAATATTTATTACGTATTGAAAAATGAAAAGTAAGGTATTATTGAAATAATTGAATTTTAGTTGGTTTAAAATTTTTCAAAAAATAATTCTCTTGATATTTAATATATTATAGATTTAAAAAAAAAAAATCAAATCAAAAATCGTGTTAATAACTAACTTACAAGTGCGGCCAAACATGCTTGATTTGCTCAAATTAATAATAATAATAATAAATAAATAAATATTATACATAAATTTTACTTTGTCTAACCTTATTAATTGAATTTAGACATTCATTGGTCATCAGAATTGTTGGAAAAGTTACTTTGATTGGACGGACTTCAAACTTCGAATGTTGTTTTATGAAGTAAAGAGAACAACTTTGTACTTCCTTGAATATGATATTTCAAACATATAAAGGAAAAAAATTTGATTTGAACAAGAAGGAAATATGATCTTTTACATAATTCTATAGATACAACACTACGGTCAAGCATGACTCAAGTAAATATGCATGCCAATCTTGGGTCGAAACATTACTAACATTGTCAAGTTTTTTTTAACTTACTGTTTGAAAGATTGAGAAATAAATCATACTATTTCGTACTAACAAAAATTAATAATTAGATGCATCGCTATACAGTGAGTTCTCATGTCCAATCAAATTCTGACACATCACTATAATTTTGATTTGTCAATATTTTAGCGATACATTTTAATCTATTAAAAGATATTTAAGTATCTCAATAAAATTTTGACACTTTAAATTAGGGTGACTTGTCAAAATATAATTGAAGGATAGCTAAGAAGACAGCAACACGGTGACACAAAACCTGGACTCCGCATTGAGAAGTCTTAAAGCCATATTAGACTTCTCAATTCTCATTCACTTCGAAGTCTTCTCAATTCAAAATTCTTGCCGTTTCATCTGATTATTTCTGCAATCAAACAGCAAAACTCATTTGGGAAATCGCATAAACTGACCAATGAATCATGGGGCTCAAGGATCTTCGTCTTAAGCTCAAGGTAACTCTCATTCTTTCATGCACACAGCAGAGGCCAATCGAATACAGAGTGAAAGTTGGGTTTTCGATTTTGTATGAATAGTAATGATTCTTTTCTGTTTAGGGTTTTCGCTCTTCGATTTAGTTCATGCTCCCAGATAAATTCTTCCCATTTTTCTTGAAGCTTGAACAGTCTTTTCATAACAGTTGCATGTTTATTTCAAATAAATAAACCATTCAGTCATCTCTCTCTAGGGTTTTTGTATTCTTATCCAAATATGTTTTTAACTAGAGGTGTAAACTGGGTCGTGTTGAATAATTTTTTTGCCTGACACGACAATCAGATGCCAGTGTTCTGGGGCTTACAAGCTTTTACAAAATTCTTTGCAGTTGTGAAGTTGTGCCCCTACTTCAAGCACCTGATATATTTTGATTTTGGACATGCCTATTTGTATGTACATGGGTGCAGTTAAATGTGTATATTTTCTTGTTTTTCTTATGCCTTGGTGTATTTGGACAGGCAACTAGGCTAAGAAGGTTTCTCATTGGTGATGGAGGAAATAAAGAAAGAAAATCAGATAATGGAGAAGTTAGGCCTCCATGGATGATGCGTGTATCACATGGATATCGTGTTGTTGAAGATAGATCATGGACATGGGGTGGTACACCGAGTCGTAGCGCGACAAAATTTGACTCAGTCGTGGTCCAGAGAGAACAGATAGAACAGTGTGAATTGTGGTTCTTTGGAGTTTTCGAAGAAGGTATTATCGACGGGGTTCTCGACTACATGAAAAAAAATTTCTTTAACAAGAAGCTCAAAGAGGTGAGTTGTTTGTGGATTTGATAATGAAAGATGATGTTTCTCTCTTTATATCTATGCAGTTCATATTTTAAGGATACAGAGCCCTTTTAAGTTGGTGTATATAATAACTGGTTTTTTATTTCATTTATGGAATATAATTGGTCAATATTATACTGCTAAAATAATCCAAACCAAGTGACACCTTATATATGAAATGCAGTTAAATCTGTGGAAAAGGAGCAAGGAAGCAATGAGAAGGGCACATCTGAGTGCAAGAGCAAAGATGAGAGACAGAGAGAAGCCAGAGGCAGAGGAGGATGGGGCAGAGGCACAGAAGCCGGGCTCGGCTTCTGCTATTGTGATCAATGGGGAGAAGCTTGTGACTGCAAACATGGGGGAGTACAGAGCTATTGTATGTAGAGATGGGAAGGCTTATCAAATTAGCAGAAAGCAGCAACATTCTACCAGAAAACATTGGTCTCGGAAGCTCATTCCAGGCAAGAACACTTTGTCCTACGTATTGAATCAGGTTTCTATTTATGTGTAAACAAGAAGTAAGCCTTATTCTCAACTCAGGTTGACTTTGATTCATTTCATGGACGGGACAGAGTTACTCCCAATTTTTAATGGGATTTGGAGACAACAATCAAGAAACCACTTACACCTAGCAACTAGAAGGTGCAAGAGCACTTTGTCCTACATACTGAATCTAGTTCTTAATTACACATCAACAAAAAGAAAGTCTTATTCTCAATAAGGGTCGATTTGGTTCATTTCATAGATGTTACAAAGTTACTCTCATTCTTAATCGGGATTTGGGAATCCCACTATGACAGAAACATTCATAACTAGCAACTTGGGGTGTGCAAGAACACTTTGTCCTACATATTGTATCTGGTTAAAAGTAATTCTTATTCAATACTGTTGACTTCGGTTCATTTTATAGATGTGACAAAGTTACTCTCATTTTCTATCGGGACTATGAAGAAACATTCACATCTAGCAACTTATGGATGCAAGAATGTATTATGCTTGTAATTTCTTGTCTGATTGTTGTTATTTATACATGTCAGGTGCTCTACGTATGCCTAAAGTATGCGTAAGTGGTGGGGGAACAAGGAACTCAAAAAGCTCAGAATTAGTTGTTGGGTCTGAAAGGATAGATTCTGAAACTGAATTTGTTATCCTAGCAAGTACTGGCATTTGGGAGGTAACAATCTTAATCAAATAAATTAATGTTTGTGTGATATTTATATCATGCTGGAAATGTCGAAATTCTTTGAATTTAATCTTTGTTATGTGAAATCGTTCGACACACAATTCCTCCTAACAATGAGTTACCAATTGAGTTCACATAAATACGAGCATGTGTGATCAACTTTTGTGACTCGTATAATCGCGGTCGGAAAATTTCAAAATCACACATTCTATTTACACAGTCAACTTGGAAGATTACCTAGAGATTGTGTATGCCTACATGCACTCCACCATCACGTCTTAGATGACTCGACCAACTATGTACAAGACTTCAACCTCCTTTACATCTTTAAAATTGTCTAATATTGTTCAATCCCCCTCACCAAACATGTTGAAGTTGTTGTATTGAAGCATCAATTCTGCTTCAACTATAATTTACATGGCTTTCTTCAATACTCATCTAACTTGTTTAATTATTATCTCCTTCTTTGTGTTTGATCATATTTCAATAGGTTATGAAGAACCAAGAAGCTGTAAATCTGATTAGCCACATAGAAGACCCTCAAGAAGCTGCAGAATGCTTAGCAAATGAGGCTTTAACAAGAATGAGCAAGACCACTATCTCTTGCTTAATCATCCGCTTTGACTGATACATCATGTTGATTATTGATTATTGCTTAATCTTGCTCACCATGTTGCAAATTTTTGGTTGAGACCTCTAACATACTAAGGAATAATATTGGATATTTGATGGCGTGCCAAACTCGAGAGCAGCCCGGTTTACAACCATTATTGAGGATCAAATTTCTCGAACATATGGCTACATTTAGATGGTTTTGTATAACCCTCTGAGTCAATAGTCTTGAATAGATTCCCTTGGCAATAAAATCACATGCATCTTTGTTGGGTTACAATACAAGGTTAAAGCAAGAATCAGTAACAATATTCAAAGATGTGGCTTTACAACAGCTGAATTTTGAGGCCACCTAGTTAAAATCGACCCAGTAATGAAATTTTAGTTACATATCGGATACTCAAAGAGTCACGAATGTATAAAATAGGGTCGCTTTATTTCCATCGTAAGGTAAGAACAATGAGGCTTCAACACAACCCAAACGTTTCAAATATGCCTTTCCATCATTTCCTTTTCCCGGAGCTAATCCTTAGAAGCTCAAAGCTACGGAGAGCATCATCACGGCTGCCTCTGGAGACTGCAGCACGCATAAAAGAAGATTTGGACTCAAATCCAGGTGGTAATCTTTGAGTGGTGGATAGTCGACCGCTGCCTGAGCCTAACCGGCTATTGCGATTTTCGCTGGCTTCCCCATTGGAGCTTGGCCTGCTGCTTGATAGTACAGCCCTCTTTGAAATACTACCAGTGCGAGATAACCGTCCTCTTTCAGAATCAGCTTGCTGGAGAATGAAGCAGCAAGCGTGTATAATGAAATAGAATGCAATAAAAGGTTCATTTAAACAAAAGGAAATTGCACCATTGGTCCCAAACCTATTGCGCCATTAACAAAATGGTTCCCAACCTTTAAAAGAAACAAATTGCCCACCTCCAATCTTCATTACAGTTGAGCAATCAGTCCCAAATGACAGAAATTGTGTAAATCTTGGTAAGAATATCAGGATCCTGACTTCAAATTTCTGGACACCAGCTCATGTCTAGAAGCAAAACTCAACTTACATAAAGTTGGACATGCCAAGGTCACATGACGATTTAACAAAGATTTAGACAGTTTCCAATGCCAGGGATTGATTGTGAAATTATATTAAAATGTGGAAGATCTGTCACAGAAACACCTTACCTATACTGTAGTGTCAAGTCATTCGCAACGTTGGTAAATAACTTGCTCTTTTTAAAAAATTGGAGACCAACTTGCTATTAGAGCAATAGATAGGGAAACAATACTAGACAAGTGCATGCAAGGAGAAGGAACAACGAAGGAAACAAATAAGAGTCTAGACAACAAATAAGAGTATAGACAAAACAGATTAATCCTAAATCTTCAGTACTCACCACATCTTTTGATGATGGCACGTCTACCGATCTGTACCTCAAGTTATCCCCGTGCAAGCCTCCACCAGAACCGTTCCTTCTGGCAAATGCTTCAACTGCACCAGAGAATTTGTCTCGAACTTCTTGCTTTACTATTGATGCACATAAATAATGGCAACCATTTATTATCCTATTGATTTTCAGATAATTATGTTAAATATAAAAGCAACGGAAAGTTCCCAATGCACGTGGCAAGTTAGTCGTGTGCACAAAACGTGTGGGTGACATCATCTTGGGGGTGCTGAAAAAAAAAAATCAGGCGCCCTAGCAGACCTGGATTCTTTTGTACTCTTTCAGCCGATAGTCCAGGGTTTATAGGTAATTTCCCCATTGGCTGCTGATAAAAGAAAGAAAAATATAAGATACAAGCCCCAACTCAAATAATAAAATCACGGTTAGTAAACAACAAATCAAGAGAACACTAACTCGTACTCTAGAACTCGA
Source organism: Fraxinus cuspidata (assembly GCA_903798385.1). Taxonomy (NCBI): domain Eukaryota; kingdom Viridiplantae; phylum Streptophyta; class Magnoliopsida; order Lamiales; family Oleaceae; genus Fraxinus; species Fraxinus cuspidata. Next base: position 33,026 of record CAIGRP010044738.1, read on the forward strand.
GCCAATCTGTGGATACTTCAATATAGTCCAGTCAAACAAATAGTCCAACTGATAACCTGCTCAGATTATCATATTCATCATGGACGAACATTATAAAAGTCTTGAAATCTACTTCGAAAATGTTAAATTGACTATGAAATGGAATAAACTGATAATAAGATACATACGGCAATTGTAATTGTAAACATCCATATATATGTTTACCTTCTCGAATAAAGAGGTCTTGGAAAAGCCTCTTCAAGAACATATAATCAGGCTTGTCCTCAAATCGCAATGATCGACAATAATGGAAATATGATATGAACTCGGATGGATAAGATTTACAAAGAACCTTCGAAAAACACAAAATTATGTGATTCGAAAATCTATCACATAAAAGAAATTCAAACAAATGACACCAGAATAAACAAGTCATACTTCTACAGGTGTAAGCATCTTCTTCTCACTAATTTTGTCATACTTCTGCTTCTTAGTGCCAGCTTTCAGGCCCTGCCAAGGGAGGCTAAGATGGAAAAACCAAATGTGATTAGTCAGTTATGTATGAAAGAGGAGAAAGAACAACAGAAAAGTTTGAAGTGAAGTTCTTATGCCTAACCTTCCCCTGAGGAAGTACATAAGGACATAACCAAGAGATTCTAGATCATCCCTTCTGCTTTGTTCTGAAATAGATAATCAGAGGAAAAGTCAGAGAAGCACAAATCTGTAACAGCAATAGTATTTCTTCGTTTTTGTTCTCATTAGATAGTTTGAGATGAGCAATCATGAAGCAAGATAAGTATCTTCAGTTATTAGTTGCAACCACAAGGTTCGCTCACCTACTCCAAGATGGGTGTTTACGCTTGCATAACGAGCCGTGCCAGTTAGATTTTTATTTTCCCTACAAAGAAGGAAAAGGTCAGCAAAGTACTAAAGTTGAGTAAACAGAACAAGAAGAATGCAACAATGTTCGGCAACAGGAATATTATTTGGTTGGATAAATCCCAGTTGGCAGGGGATCAAAGTGGAACACCAGATGAGACCCTCAGCATCCTTTCCAAGAAAGACTAGTTCAGCCTCGTATATATATATATATATAGCTTAAAGAAGGTTTAATCAGGAGTTTTATCTATGTGGGGTGCGTAAGCCGCTCAAGACAAACCAATAAAATAATACAGAAGGATATTAAAATACAAAAATATTCTCATAATAAACCATAAAGCATAAAACATCGTAAAAATCAATAAAACAAATTAACAAAATTGCAAACAGACGTAAAAGCTTCCATTTAGGAAGAATTTGTATACAGTAAAATTTATAAATAGATAAACCATAAAACATCTTAAAAATCCTTAATAAAACAAATTAACAAAATTGCAAACAAACATAAAGCCTCCATTTGGGAAGAATTTTTAAATAGTTTAATTTATAAATAGACTGAAATGAATGGTGGATATTACGCATCCATTGAAATGCGTGGTTGAAAATGAAGCTTGACATCATCACTATTAATAGAATCTTTAAGGGAATCATCAATATCAAGCTTCTCGTCAAACTCAGTTTCTTCACATTCTTTATTGTCGTCCTTCANAAAAAAATAAAAACCTCTAAAATACTGTAGATTATAAATAAATATTCTGAACAGGACAATAATTAAACTGCCAAAAAAGGGAAGGTAAATGGGCTAACACCTTAACCCTAAGTCTTACAAATTGTGCTTAAGGAGCAAGATTTGAGGCATTTTATGAAACCGCAAGTGAGGCAAGATTTGAGGCATAAGATACAAATAGCTTTTCTAAACAATGTATGTATATCTGCTCTTGGGGATCAAGGGTTAAAAAGGCACCAATGAACCAAACCTATAGTGCCTTGAGGCAGTACTTTTTCAATGAGGCAGTCGCCTTAACCATCAATTGCTATACTTCACTAGCAATCATAATCATATAAAGTCACAGAAATGCACATTGTGAAACAATTATCTTCCATCACACGTACATCCTATCCTACACAGAATTTAGTTTTCACCAATCCATCAATCTACAAATAATAAATTATTAATAAAATAATACCTTTACTTCAATTCTTATCCATTGGCCAAGACCCTTCAATTATTGAGTTAGCATAATTTCAAAAGACATGTTTCATTGGTAGCAGGACTAACTACGAAAGGCTAACATTTTTTTGGGTCACTTTGCTAACCAGCAATGATAAAGACCAACTACGATAAAAAATTTATTGTACGAACCTTTTTGAAGGAAGCTGCACATACTCCGTAAAGGAGATCAAGTCATAAGGTAGTTCAATTTGATATGGGCCGCTAGTTTTACCCCATAAAGGAGATCAATTCATTACATATTTCACTTTGATTTGGGCGCTAGTCTATTTTATGGATCGATATATATACTCTCTATGTCAATACCTATCTGACTCTCTCTCTTTTTTACCAAACGGAGGAGATGTGATTCCAATCAAGCGGGTAAGTGATTTATAAGTTAGTAGGAGACGTTCTCCCGACATCTAGCAGGAAACATTGTAGGAAACCGTATGTGGACCATATATGGAAAGGAGCTAAGTATGGGAACTGTATAATTAATTAAAGATTGTAATTTTAGATTAATTAGTAGGCTGGATTGTTTCCTTACTTAGCAAATGCTTTTTTCCTTTTCTTAGCCATCTTGTGTACTATAAAGTGGGTGTAGAAGAGCTATTGTAATAATCAATTAATACGAAAAATTTGCGCCATTTTCGCCTTCTTGGTATCAAAGCCTAGGTCTCTTCAACCTAACAAATCAATGGCGGAATTCCTGCCAATAGCAGAGAGTCGACGACCTATGGAACATCCAATTTCGAAACGGAGGTCAGTCCATCAATTGGCACACAGGGACTCGAAAACTCCTCCTTCCAACTAACAGTGGAGATATTGAATGAAAGGAATTTTAGTGAAGGGTACAATCCATAAAACTCATAATTGACGGAAAGGGAACTTGGGTTATCATACCGGCGAAACCAAGAGACCAACCGATGCTGCCCGTTGCAAAAATGTAAGTCTAAAAATTCTGTGGTAACTGCCTTGTTTGTAAACTCCATGAGACCAATGATTGGGAAGACATCTATTTCTCCAAACCGCAAAGGATTTCTTGGAGGCAATAAAAGAAGCTTACTCCGATTATGAGGATTCCTTGCATATCATCAAAGTTAAGACCCGACTGGCGAATCCGGCAAGGACCTAGAGATGTAAGAGACTATTATATGGAGATGGTGGCTCTATGGCAATAATTAGACCTCGGTGTCGTGGAGGAATGGAAGTGTCCAGACGATTGCTCGTTGTACAAAAAGCAAGAGAATGAAAGGGTGTATGAATTTCAGGCAGGGTTTAATTGAGAATTAGATGACGTTAGAGGCAGGATCTTGGGCAGCGACCACTGCCAGCGACTCGCAAGGTGTTTGCAGAAGTCCATCAGGAAGAAGCAAGACGATTGGTGATGATGAAGGAGACGATCGAGACCTTCGGTGAAGTGTAGGCCATGAATGCAAGAAATAATGGGCTACTTAATTTGCAAAGTCAATTGGGCCTGGAACTGGCTTTGGTGACTCAACAATGGGCTTGGAACTGGGATCTTAAAATTCAAATGGAAAAGAGGTATTCGGCCCTTCTTTAAAGGGGGTTGCGAGTGGGCCAACAAAAAAAGCGGACGAACTTCGGAGGCCAGGGCACAAAGAAGACACGTTGGGAAATCCATGGAAAACCCACCGACGGGAAACAAAGGCAAAACAATCGAAATCGAGGATACCAAGCCGAGGCAATAAATTCTACTTCAAGCAGTGCATTTAATTCTAAACAAATGGAACAACTTTATCAAATGTTCTCTAACCTTCAAGCTTCTGGTCAGCTTTCTCCTAAAGGTCCTTCTAGTTCTATTGCTAATAAAGGTAATTTTTTTAGAGCCTTAAAACACTCAAAATATAAAACTTCATGGATTATTGACTCCGATGAGGGATGTAATGGTGAAAATTGCAGACGGGTTGCTCTCTTCTGTTGTCGGAAAAGGAAGTATTCGAATTTCTGAATTCATAACAATAGACTATGTCCTCCATGTTCCAAATTTGTCATGTAATTTACTATCTATTAGTCAACTAACAAAAAAATCTTTCCATCTTACTATGTCTTTTATGACCTTTCATCGAGGAAGACGACTGACTCTACTAAAAAGTGTGGGGGTACTGTAATACTTCGAGGAAGCTGATATGAGTAAATTGGGCCCACCTACGAGCTCTAATTCTGCATTTGTCTCTAGGGATAGTGAACTTATTTTATGGCACTATAAAATAGGTCATCCTAGTCTTTCATACTTAAAACATGTACTACTTTTAATTTTCCTGAATAAAACTTCAATTGAATTTCAATGTGAAAGTTGCGAACTTGCAAAACATAAGCATACAACTTTTCCAAACTCTAAATACAAACCATCTACACCATTTGTCATGATTCACATTGACTTATGGGGACCTTCCCACAACCCTAATCGTACCCAAACAAAATGGTCTGTCACGTTCATCGACGATCACACTCGAATATGTTGAGCGTATCTTCTAAAAGAGAAAACTGATGTCCACTTCGTGTTTATAAATTTTCATTCTATGATCCAAACTCAATTCAAAACCCACCTTCAAATCATGCACACTGATAATGGATCTGAATACTTCCAACACCACTTTACCAGACTACCTAACGAAAAATGGAATTGTTCACCAAAGTTCTTGTGTCAACACTTCCCAACAAAATGGGATTGCTAAACGAAAAAATAGATATATACTCAAAGTTGCTCATGTCTTAATGTTTACTGCTAATATACCAAAAACATTATGGGGAGATGCAATATTAACATCTGCATACATCTTCAACTGTATGCCTAGTCGTACTCTCTTTGTCGAGTCACCTATACAACGATTCCAAAAACTCTTTCCAACTTGTCTCATTTCAAATATAACCTTAAAAGTGTAGAGATGTACTACCTTTGTGCATGTTCACTTCGAGCATCGAAACAAACTTGAACCACGTGCAATCAAGTGTGAGTTCATTGGGTACTCACCTACTCAAAAATGTTATAAATGTGAAGTGAATGGCAGAAAAATCAAAGTGAACTTTACCCAATTGGGTCCCACTACTAAGAGAACAAGACCTTTTGTGTGCTCCAGAGTTAGATGCACATACCCCTTCATACAAATAAAGAACTCAGGAAAAACACCTTGAGCCAAGCATACAAGCTATTCCCTAAGGAGAAATAAAGAAATAACTACGCTGCCAAAACAGGATCCTCCCTTGGTACAGTAAAAATAAATATTCGATCTGGTGCTACTGTTTAATTGTGTATTTTTATAAAGGAAGAAACTAAAGAGGTACAAATCCAATATTGCAGCAATGCATCATCATCCAACATACTCTAACACCTTAATCCCAGCCGCCCAACCCGCTGATTAGTAATAGATGCACGACTGGTGCCATTCAAATACGAAATACAAACTTACAATTGAAAGATGACAACAGTAATTATGTAGTAAAAAAATATAGCCTATCATATTCATACCTGTATGGGATGTGTTTATGAGTTTGAAGATCCCTATATTTCTTTGCAAGCCCATAGTCAATGATGAATACCTATTCAAAAAAAGACTAGGAAGGTGTGAGTGTAAGAAGGTAGAAAGTTGAAAAAAATCAATAATATAAAAATTTAAGTGCATGTTAAACATCAATCTATAAGCACATTAGATTCGTTAAATGCTACCCCCAGAATAAATAATAAATAAAAAAAAACTTAAACCATGTCTCAACATAATATTAAATCATTACCATTCCTTTGAAACTGAAAAAAAAAATACTCAATATTTCATCAGCAACAAAAAAAAAAAAAATGTAATTCTGGGTAAATCTTTACTCTAGGGAAAGGAGCAAATCCAAATCAGAAAAAGGTTCTAGAAAAAATAAAATATTTACATTCAATTCTATAAATGGTTCAGGCTCATTAAGGCCCTCATTGAAGCCTCGTGTACGATTCAGGTATACTTATGATTTTTGTGCTAAAATTTTGAATTAATAATCTTTTGAAGTAGTATAATCGTGAATGCTGTATAGACAGATAGGCATACTAGCTACAGTGTCACAAGAGAGTTCTACACTGCAACTGAACAGTCAGTGAAAGAAACAAAAAAGAGACTCAATAGGACTAAGATAAAACAATAACAAAACAGAACATTGTTCTTTCAACAACAGAAAAACTCAACAGAAATAAACTACAACCTATTTGAGGGAATATGTCCTGGAGCACAGAGTGGACAAAGGGAAAGACAAAAGAATTCAAGTTCCGTTACCAATTTCAAATATTATTTTGCATAATTTCCAATAGCCCAATAGGTAAAACAAAACGTTTGTGGGTTGTGCCAATGGAATATGATATAGAATCCAACAACCTCCCCTTCACTAAAAAAAAAACAGTAACAATAGCGAAGTCAATCTGAATTTTATATGCTCGATTTAAGAAGACCAGATCATTAGGACTACTTCGGAACTTCATATACATCCTGAAACTATACCAAGTCAAAGATATAATCTCTACTTTCAGCTAATCATTAGTTGAAATGAATAGCTTCCAAAAGGAAGCATCAAGTCAACCATCCTTGGCTTCAATCCCAGGTTTGGCACTTTTTCCCCTTTACCAACCAGTTTAAGTGTGAATCCATCTCTCTTGGAGCATATATCTCATTCTTACACAAATATACATTGCGCATGAGACTCCATGAGGGTTCATGAATGGTAAGACCACTGATTAATAATGATGTCCCAATTCAGCATAATTGCAGACTGAACAATCCACACATTCATATACAACAATATAAAATTTCCTACAAGATGTACGTCAATGGGACCCTCCAATAAGTCTATCGGAATGGTCTTTGTATCAATGGAATCTTTTCATCCATACACAACAAATTGGTGTTGTGTATTCATCCCATAATACATGAACACTAAGAACTAGCATTCTTATTGAGACAAAGTGGAGAGGATTGATGTAGTACATAATCATGATTAGTAGTTTCCTACTACAATTGTGCTTTATCTTTTCTAGTTTCTTTTTTTAGTTCTAATAGGTTTTATCTTTTTACTCTTATTTCTTGTTTAGAATATGATTTATTTTCTTTATTGATTAGAATATGATTTCTAATTAGATTAAGATTTTATTAGTTTCCTTATTTTAAATTTCTTTTATTAGTAGAAGTAGAAAATAAATATAGAGGCATCGTACATTTTCTATAACATCACTTATTATTCAATAACATTCAAGCAAGTTATTCCAATATTGTTCTTAATTACTAAATAATTCTTATTACAAGAATTTTATAAACGCTTCCGCACCAATGTATTTATGAACGGAAACAAATATGCAGTATTTTGACAAAGCGAATTTGGAATACACTGTCACTCCAAGACAAACCTGATTCACCTAGCAAGTTTGGAAAAAGTAGCAGCCAAGCCTAAGCCTTATAAGCTTCACCTCCATCTAGGTACAAGAGTTCTACTCAAACTTCAACGTCGATTTAGACACACCGGTAACCGAGCATATGTATCAGACATAGGTTAGGATAAATGGATTACATTCTCGCCCGAAGTAATAGATGCCTACTTTGGACTGATCTGGGGACAATATTTCCCAATTCCTTTGAATCCAGACATGATAACGATCACACGGATTATTTATGGTAGAGACAACGCATGGCTACTCCACACAAATGAATCCAAACATCTGACAGACTCCCTTATGATCCTTCATCAATTCGTCATCATAACATAGACCCCAACTCGAATTGCACCACAATCAGTCATGCCAAGCCCACTCTCCAATTAATTAACCTAACAAATACAGCAGCCCATCAAACAACTCATCAGCAACTTAAGCCCATATTCAACTATCACAAAACAAAACCAAACCCGGCCAAATTCCAACAAACTTTAACCCAATATCACTACAAGCGCCACCGTCCAAACCGTCGTTATTGTTTCCGATTTGCAGTCTTCTAAACTCTCTCATCGACCATCTTCGCTGTTGTATTCTGCTAGCTCTCGGAAACACCATTATCACTAGCTCTCCCTCGTCATAAAACCACACAACCACAACTAATTCAATCGCTTCCACACTAGCCACTCCTGTATCTACCAAGCTTTTCACTGGTGTCACATTTGGCTATCTCCATCGTCATGTGCAACATCTACCGCTTGCTAACCGCTTGCTAACCACTTGCAGTCAACACTACCCACTGTCGTCGACATCCTGCTAACCATTTTCTTTTCCGGTCGCCATCAACAACCCATACACACAGAAAACCTTCCATTACCAGGTCCTGACATAACCAATAGCTTCGGCCATTTCTGCAAAGACCCAACAAGAATTTCTCTGGAAGCTTACTCTAGCTTACTCTCAGTTCAACTTACCCACTTGCTGTGAATTTTTCGTATCAATTGGACCTCAAATCTATTGTGCACAATAATGAGCTTGAGTCCACTCTATAATACTCCTCGAGTTGCCTCGTTTACCAAGGTCATTGTTTGTTCACACACCTTTTCTAGCGACATTCGATTGTTACCTACTAATTACCTTCATATTGCTTTAGCTCCATACTTTCTTGATTTTCACGCTGAGTTTAGACGACAAATTATTTTCAGTCATGAACAGATGAGCTTGCATTTGACAAACTAGTTAGGTAAAGATACTTTTCTAGTGATTGTATGCCTTGTTGCGGGTTTCTTTAGCACGATTTTCCACATATGTAAGGAAAAAATTGGATCATTCATTTGGACCTAGTCTATTTGACTGGCTATAGCACTTAATGGAAGGTTTCGTATTCAATATAGTAGAATTGTTTCCTTGTCTAGGCACATTCAAGTCACTGGTGTTGCATTCATTTGTTTCAGCAGGTTAGTCTACCATTCTAGCCCATCGTGCTCTTCATATAGAATTCGTGGTACATTTTGTGGATAAGTTGCACAGATTGTTGCTTAATAAGGTCCTTTATCGTTACTTGGTTAAAAGGAAAGATCGACCCCCCTTGGTTAGTTCAGATGCTTAGGAATGTTTTCAACTTCAATTGTTGACATCTGCATGGCACCATTATTTGCTCAGGGAAAAAGATTGTCATCTTTGGTTAAGAAGTTCCAGTCTAAGTTCCAATTTATCTCGTCGGACTCGAATATTCTTAGCCGAGAAGATATGATGCAATATTATAATAGATTTTAGTATTAGTTGATGCAGGATGCAAAAGGAGAATTGTAGGAGAAGGGGAAAGGGAAGAGGAGAGAGAAAAGAGGAAGAAAAGAGAGGAGAGAATAGAGAGAAATTATGGGAAGAATATCAATTTTTATTCATTTGAAGGTTATCAATTACATTGCATAGGCACCCTTATATAGGGTTTAAACTAATACTAATTGAAGTAGGAAAATACGATAAAATAAATCCCTAATTGTGTTTCCTCGAATAAACATTTAAATTGGAAACTAAATATAGTAAAATCTCTTATAATATTGCATCAGAAGGCAAAGGCAAAATATCCAAAGGAGCACTAAGTCCAAAATAGTAAGCGAACAAAATAATATGTGCAGGCACAAACAAGCAAAAATATTTCACCTGAATCAGAGAAAAGAAAAAGTATACCTGACTTGCTTTGCGCCCCAACCCCATTAAGAAGTTATCAGGCTTTATATCACGGTGAAGAAAACCCTTAGAGTGCATGTACTCTACTCTAGTGATCTACATAAAACACAGGCAGTGAGTAAGACTGCAGTTACCAAAACCACGTAAACAGTCTTTCATGATGGTGGAACACTTACTAACTGATCAGCCAGCATTAGAACTGTTTTTAATGTAAATTTCCGATTGCAGTAGTTAAATAAATCTTCTAAACTAGGTCCAAGAAGATCAATAACCATGGCATTATACTCTCCTTCAACTCCAAACCATTTAAGGTGGGGAATCCCAGCTTCATACAGAAAAACGAGAGCATTAACAAACTTGCTTCGTCTTTGGTACATAACCAATAGAAAACCAAGAGAATTTATAAATTATTAAACTCACTGCCTCCCTGAAGAAGCATATACAACTTTGATTCATAGTGAAGCTGAGGGTGTTTAGTTTTAGCAGATTCCTGTAAGAAAGAGAAGAAGAAAAGGGTCTTCACCAAGAGAACAAAATGCGAGAAATTGTTATGCTTACAGATCAACTCACTTCGTAAATGAAAATATTAATAGCAATTAGGCAAATGACAAACAATAATTACATTGATCGTCCACTTGATAGTACTGTAGGCAGCAAATGGGCTAAATACGGCACATAATCAACTATTTTTATAATAATTAATAAAAAAACTGTTCTTCCTCTGGTTTCATAACTAAAAGTTAAATTTTGTTCAAAGGATCACTAAGAAGACTTTATGATCCAGAAATAAACAAAATTAATTTAGATAGAAACAAAAATCTAGAGCACAGTGCAAAGTTTTCACACTCACCAGCTTCACAGCAACTTCTTCTCCAGTTTGTATATTTACTCCTGATTTAAATTGAAATCAACAAATAATTTCAAAACGAAATCCCATAAACGAAACAGTTCAGAAACCATTAACATATAGTTAAAAATGGTAATCAAAATTACCCAAATAAAGCTCTCCAAAAGATCCACTTCCAATCTTCCTCCCCAGCTTAAATTTACCTCCAATCACATGATCCATACTTAATTTCGGAAAATTCATTAAAACGAACCAAATAAAAAAAATTAATCTTGCTTGATTATACAGTTCACTATTCAACACCAAAAGTGGTAAACTTCTTTCTCAACAATCAAAATCTCAAATTCAAACAACGGCCCTCAGATCCAATTCCAACTTAATTACAAAATATGATAACAAAAAAATCTTTTCTTGATGAAAAAAGATTACCATAGAAGCCCCAATCCCAAACGCTAATTTCTTATTTTTGGTGATTGAAAATCAATAAAGACAAAGAATTAAAAGAAACCTCAATAAAAGATCTACATATAGACATAGAAAAGTTCAAAAATCTGAAGACCATGGGGACGATATAACTAGAATATGTAAAACCCAGGTTTTGTTTTTGGATTGACGGAAAAATATTTATTTATTCATAGTACGTGTAAGGGTGTAAGTGCAGAGACTAATGGGTTATGAACTGGAACCAGAGGTGAATTTGAGAGAATGTAACGAAATCTGCTGTAAATTCTTGATATAAATTCTGGGAGGATATGTGGGAAATTTTTTTATAGGAAAAGAGAGGAAGTGCCTATAAGCATTCACTGGCAGTATGTGGTGGAAAAAACGTGTCAATTAGAAATGAGTTTGGATAAGAACGTTTAATTATAAGTTTTGAAAATAAACTCGTCAATTGGTATATGTTGGATCGGACTTATTTAGCCCCATTTGACATTCATTGAATCAAAACTTTTTTTTTTTTTCTCAAAATCATTTTTAACCACACATTTACGAGATAAATTATTTTGTACGTAAATTCAAAAAAAAATTCTATTTTTTAACCACACATTCTTCAAAAAATCATTATTCCATAACTCATATTTTCCAAAAAAAAACTCATTTTAATGAATATCAAATGGGGGCTTAAAAGTAATGATGAATTGGCTAAGGGAAATTAAGTGATAAATTTATCGAAGAGGATTGGGATCGAGTAGAGCGTTTAACCAATAGATTCAATCAAACAAGGCAACGAGTCTAAGGACATGTCGCGTAAGTAGTATCTGCATGAATAGTAATAATATTGTGCGGTCTCGTGGACATGACGAATTAAAGTGGACATTAATATATTATCGGGACTTGATGATACATTTATAATATTTAAAGCTTGAGACAAATCGACGGCAGATAGTAGTCATGGCTTACAATCTTTTAAAAATAGTAACTTTTTTTATATAAAAGTTTTCAAAATATAAATTATTTAAATATGTTTGGAGATAAAAAAAAAGTAATTTAAAAAATTTTAGTCGAGCACGTCAAATTCATTAAAGAATCACTTAATAAAGATTTAGCTTAATCTCAAATTTGTCCTTAAATTTCAAATAATGCTGCAATGCCCACGAAGTCTCTTTGCAGATAATCTAGTTCTAATCATTGTAATATAATTTAATGTTAATAATAGAAATAACATAATTTAGTGTTACTCATACAAATAACATATTGAGTGTCAATAACCAACGTTTATGGTAAGTTTGGTCTTAGATGTGATTTCACGACGGTATATTTTTATTTGATGATATTGAGAGAGAGAGCAAGTAAAATTCTTTTAAGTTGGAAACTCAGAGAAAATCATTTTAGGTTAATAAAAAATCAAGTGCACTGAATGTTTTTTTATGGGTCTGTTGGTGACTCAAGAGTAGGTGGATGATAATTGATACCAATAGAGTCGTCCAAATGGTCCATCATATTAGGAATAGCCATTATCTCAAAAGATGATTGCTTGAAGTACTTTAATTTGATTATCAATAAGGAATCGAGAATTGAAGAGTACGTGAATAGACCTGATTAGATGCCATAAATGAATCCTACAAGGATGATACATAATGGTAAGGTGCCTATAGAATTTAAAATTTAAAAAAAAAAAGGGATTAAAACAAGTTTTATGTATATGGGTTAGACCAACTAATGCTTTTATGTAATTAAATATTATGCCACTGAAAGGGGTTTATACAAACAATCATTCTTGGTGTACCCAATTTTCCCTCCAATAATTTTTAAAAAACTAAGTAAATGTCAAATATGATGTCAAACAAGGAGTGTACATATGACATATTTCTTATACGAAAGATGAACATGAACAAATGACGACGTAAAGTCATAAAAGTGAGCATCCCTTGAGGATCAATCAAGGGATGATAATGTCGAAACATGTTTTGTTCAGATAATTCTAATAGATTGGAAAAGGGATTAGCAAATAATTTTATTACATTAGATCCTCACACAAGATGTTTGTGTACAATCCACCTCAAATTTATTTAAAAAACAAAAATAAGCTATTATTGATGTTTGATCTCGTTTAATTCTGTCAAATTCAACATATCAAACACGACCTAATGACCAAGTGTTTTGATGTCCAAAAAATGCACAAAACCATGAAATTATTATAAGTTGGTTAGAAAGTCAATGTTTTGAAGAGATGCAAGGTTGGGTTCAGAACTACCATATGACTGAAAAGTCACAAACATATAACTTAGAAATCTCATGCAAGTTTGTCTGTGTCCATATCTTAAAATGTAGCTTTCACTTGCCAACAAACATATAACCAATGGCAGGTAACTACATCATCTACTACATTGTGTATAAAGTCGCTGTCTCTCTGCAATTATTTGAATCTTGTAATGACAATAACGCCCAACAGAGACAACTCCAATCTATGCAATTGTGGGGGCGTGTGTCGATTGGCAATTACTATGCCACACTTCCGATTGCAATGAATTAGAGACGTCAAAACATATCGAATTATCAAGATCCGAGTGCCTCGACAAAAATTAGGCCCAGCTCGTGATGGGGGCCAAACTGCCCCTAGAGTCAGGCCCGGCTTGTAGAGGCCTGCAGGCCACATGTATTGGACCCATTGTACAACATAAAAGTTAAAAACTAAGCCCCATTGGACAAAGCTTTTTGAAACTATAAGATGATGGACCTCACGGTATGTTGTTAAAAGTAAAAAAGTCGTGGTTTTAATAAATGTATAGTTAAAAATGAAACTTGATCTAACTTATAATTTCAAAAAAGTTTTGTCAAACAGAGACGAAATATAATGACACACTTAACAAACCATAAATTGCATATATCTAGCATACAAGCTCCCCCCCTTACAGTGGCAGATCCAGATTCTCGAGTAAGCACAGTGACCATTAATTGTTGACCATCAACGAATACAATAAAAACCAATACCTTGAATTGAGATTACTTGTATCATGGTTCGAATTGCAAGTATGAATGTACGTTATCTAGTCGTTGACTTGGACAAATCAATGGATCATCGAGTCATGGTTTAACCACCGATCATTGGAAGGTCGAATTTTAGTTAAAAAAATTAAAAACAAATGTTATAATGGTCAAGCTTTCCATAATTTCAAAGGGGAGCACAAAGTCAAACTCAAGACCTCCCACTTACTAAACAAGTGCTCTAACCAACCTGAGCTACTTGAGAACAAACGAAATCAAAGATATACAACCAAAATAATATATATATTGACACCAAAAAAAATTAATACGACGGAGCTAGCACGGGGCGGCTGCCGATGCTCGCTGAGTGCTTGATCCGTTGATGCCCCCTTACCCTTCCAACTTGCCCTCCAAAAGAAAAAACTACAAAAAAAAAAAAAGAGACAAAGAGAGAAAGATATTGTTTGATATGTATATTATATATTTTATTCAAAAGATATAATTAAACTAGGATAGCTAGCCGAGTGAAAATATATGTGATATTAATGTAGGAGGTCGGTGGTTCAAACCCCAGTAGCCATGTGAATATTCAATGATTGAGCCTTGGGGCCTTAATTGATTCTTTAATTATTTTGTTAGTAATTATAGGGCTAAAAAGCTTGATAGAAATTAGATTAGATCATCTATAACTGAAACACGTTTTTGTAACTGGAGATCCCATGGACAAGGTTCAATAGGAAAAAAGTTATCGAAATGGCGTATGGAGTATTACATTAGATTTATTCCAAATCTTGAGGATGAGCGAAGGCTCTTAATGCTTTCTATATCTATTGATAAGTGGGGTATTCAAATAAAGTGTACCTTAGATAGAAGCACCTAATTGAGTATAGAAACACTTAGTTGAGTGTGGAAGTTCTATATAGTAGTAAAAGAAACTAGGAAAATTCAAGGTCGGATTGAACACAACGCGAAAAATCAATTATGGTCTTAGAAGTCAGTTGTGTATTCTATTGTCTCAGTTTGCTACCTTAATTGTAGAATTCAAGATATAGTTCACTCTATAGTTGGCAAACTCGATAGAATATACAAAGTTAAGGTTCATGTTGAGTGACATCTAAACCTGCATGATTTCTTCCGTTCTCCAAAACAATATTTAATTTATTTTTTTCATGTGGGGGATTGTCAGATATATATCATAAATTTTATTGGAAAGAAATAATTAGATTAAGATAGTTAGCCAAGTGAAAATAAGTGTTAATTTATATGCAAGGTTGGCGTTTCATATCCCACTAGCCATGCAAATATTTAGTTTATGAATCAAGAAACCCAAGGTCCCAAAGCCCAATCATCAACAAGTTAAATTTCATTTATATACCTCCATGGTTCATAGAGGATTTCTTTCCTGCAGAGAAACATTTGAAGACGTCATGAAACCAGAATCTCTGACTTGTTGAACTTTTTAATGGCATATCTTGTCTTCATGGCTACATGGATCTTTATTCTTTACAAGATTCTAAGAATGGTTATCTCTAAGTACTCCACAAAGATTTGAAGAGTCCCCATCAGATATAGCTCTTCATTTGATAATTACTATAAGGAGAAAAGGAGCATCAGCAGCCTATGAAACTAATCACGGGACTAACCGTGATCTAGGGGTGGCAATGGGTCGAGCCGAGCTCGTGGCTCGTCCAACTTTGGGCGAGCTCGGCTCGTGCCCGAGCTCGCCCAAAGCGGGCAACTCGACAAGCCGAGCCCAGCTTTAGCTCGGCTCGGCTCGTTATTGACGTTTTTTTTTTAACACTATAAGTCTACTCATGTTTCATTAAAGTTTAAACGAATAAACCGAAAATATATACACATTGTCTAAACATTTTTTTACAAATACATTTTTCAAAGATATTTTTCTTTTTTAAAATAGTAATAAAA